>CAUYRB010067780.1:0-29808 GCA_963574695.1 Propithecus perrieri
TTGAGACTGGCCTGAGCTAGAGCGAGACCCTGTCTCTACTGAAAAAAAAAATACAAAGAAATTAGCTGAACAACTAAAAATATATATATATAAATCAGCTGGGCATGGTGGCGAATGCCTGCAGTCCCAGCTACTCGGGAGTCTGAGGCAGTAGGATCGCTTGAGCCCAGGAGTTTGAGGTTGCCGTGAGCTAGGCTGATGCCACGGCACTCTAGTCCAGGCAACAGAGTGAGACTCTGTCTCAAAAAAAAAAAAGAAAAAAAAATTAAAAAATAAATAAATAAATAAAATAAAATAAAATAGACTCATAAATACATTAGCACAACATTGGAAAAAATCTATTTTTACTGAACTCCTACAGTTTGTCATAAAAAAAGAAAAATTAAGTTAAACTTCACAGTTAGATTTAAGTTCTACCATGTAAATATATGAGTTGTGCAATTATTGGGATTAAATTTCATAAAGCATATTGTGGTATTTGTTCAAATTAAGCTGATAAACATTTTGAAGCATCCCATGACTAATTATATGAGATTTTCTAGAACACCTATCATTAAATGCTAAATGCCAGTCTTAAATTGACTGAAAAAATGAAGACATCATTGATTGATAGGTTTTCAAATTCCTGGTTACATTTCACGTCATATTTACTATATTAAAGGAATATGTAAAATACACAGAATCAACCAAACGAATGAGCCAGTGGCCCAAAATAGAAACAAGCCCTTTAGGAGGGATTCTACTACTCATTTAATTGTTTTAAACTTTATTTTAATTTAAAATACTTTCAGAAAAATAAAATAATATATTATAATTCTTTTTGCACACCTGGGATTAAAATTAAGACTGTACATTAAAAAATTTACATAATATCTGAGTTATG
Source organism: Propithecus perrieri (assembly GCA_963574695.1). NCBI lineage: Eukaryota > Metazoa > Chordata > Mammalia > Primates > Indriidae > Propithecus > Propithecus perrieri. Next base: position 884 of record CAUYRB010067780.1, read on the forward strand.
ACAAAATGTATATTTTCATTCCAGCTACTTTCTAGCAGGTTATTTGTTGGGTCTTTCTTTTTTATTACTTTGTTTAGATAAAAATTAACCAATTCTCTCACTGCAAGGGAGCCAAATTTTATTCATCCAATACCTAGCTCATTCTTTCTTCTCTTTAAAACATTAATTAATTTCATACCTATGCCACTCTTTTTTATCTCCAGAACTGAAATCTTGCCTATTTCTCAATCTGGTTTTACAAAAGCTATCATATTACATTTAGAGAGCAATAAAACACTCTCCACCTAAATCCTTTTATGTCCATCAATGATTTTGTATTAAAACAAACATTTCTTCTCTCCCATCTCTCTTGTCAGTATACTAATATTTCTGAAGCTTGTATCCTTTAAATTTTGCAAACATGAAAATTTCAAAGTTGAATAAATTGATTAAATTGTAACATATTATAATATTACAAATGTAGAAGGAATATATCCATATTTGGTACTATAAAAAAGGCCAACTCTCAGATGGTGCTCTCACTGAGCATCATACAAACATGGCCCATAGGAAGAGTCATGATTTTAGGACACTTGAGTCATGGGTTTAGCATCTTACATTCAAGGAGGTTTATGTGACCTTCTTTAAATATAATTTGAGATGCGTCTTAATTATCTATTTCCCCTTAGCAAAAGCATTTTGGAAAATAATACAATCAATATAGAATTGACTTGTTTTTACTAAATCCATGTAGTTTTGAAATCTGACTTTTTTTTCTGGCATGATAAATTAAGACCAGAAGTCCTATTTTGTTAATGACCCAAAGTTTACATTTGAAATCTGGAAGTACAGTTTTGTTTTACTTTGCTTTGTTTTTGGTGCAAAAGGTTTTTTTGCAAAAGGTTTTTGTTTTTCACACCACTCCTGCCATTTGCTCCAGAGGTTCATAAATGGAGTGAGTACTCCTGTGTCTTGGAAGAATGCAATTTGCCTTCCTAGAATTCATTCTGAACCTATAGCATCAGGTAAACTCATTTCTAGTTTCTTGCTTAAGAATGTCCATATAGTTTTACTAAGCTGTGTTCTTCTCACTTCAGGTCATAATCTGTGATTTTTCACAATGTCTTTGGCTTTCCGATACTTTTGCATCTATGGTTTCTTTAATAATAAATACAACTGTTTATTTAGATCTAATACCTAACATTCTCGTTACACAAATCATGTCTAAAAATACATAATCACCCTGCATTTTACATTTAAAAGCAGGGAAACTCAGAAAACCTAAGAGATTTATCCTAAAACACACAGTAATATAAAAACAAGGATGTGAATTTACACTTAGCTATTCCATAGAGTGTATTTATTTTCTCCACCTTAATATTTTGTTATTATTAATAATAGTTATAATTAATAATTATAATTAATAATAGTTATGTAATTATAATAATTACAATTAATAATAGTTTATTATTATATTTCTACTTTAAAATTTGGTATAGAGAGGAGGGAACTAGATTTAGAAATTTTTAGTGATTTTAGGAGACTTTAATCATATCAGTAATAATTAAGATTATATAAGTCATGCAGTTATACATTATTGTTTATTAGAAATAAATTATGTCTTTTGAAATTCTAGTTGGTCTTAGAGTTTATGAAAAGTTAGCATTTTAATAGCTGAATCAGAAAAAAAATGTTTCACCATAAAATTCTGGAAGTAGAATTAAGTATTTTCTAGTAAATCACAGGCTAGTTTAGCTATAATTATCTCTTCAATTGTGGCAAAGCTGAGGTCTAGCCTTAGCTTTTAGTAAGTTGAGATTCTGCCTTAAAAGGGAATTTTATAGAAGAGTGGGTTTTTTTTTTTCCATTGAGAAATAGATGTGGATAATAAACAGCTGTTTTTCCCCTAGGAAAACTATCACTTTAGAATTACATCTTTGGGAACTTCTCTTTTCTTGGTAACCCAAGACATACCTACCCCAAACATATTATGTGTTTCTCTAAGAAGTTTTCCCTCTTACATAATTACCTAGGTATTATATAACATACTATAATATTAAAGTAAAATTAATCATAAATAATTGATTAAAGTGGAAATTTCTTGCAACATTTTTTGGAATCAGGCCCCAACAATGTCCAGCTTCTCATTATCAAGGAAATTCAATAGAAAAGATATCTCTAGAAAAGATTTGTAATGTACATTTTGGAGGACAAAAGAGGGAGATAAAGCACACACTTGTCACATTAAAAAGTCAGTTTGTGTCAATCCCCTTGTTAAAAAAATTATGAGTTCATCAGTCTATGAAATCCTTTTAGGATAAATCAAAATACCAGATATGATAGATTTCATCATGGCAGATCAGGAAGTAGTAGACACAATAGGCACAGTCTGCAACAAGAAGAGGGACAAATTATGGGCTCTTGGTCTCCTTATAATCTTCCTGTACTGGGATCCCTAGCACTCATGGATCTTGCTGTCCCCTGGGACTGGAATACATACCACAGTCAGTACAGAAATTTTAGTTACAACTGGTGGAGTCAAGGAAATAATGAAAAGTAATCCAGAGCCAGAATAAAGTACATTGATACGATATCAACTATATTTCCAAGTTAGAATTTTAAACAGAAACAGGAGATTTTTATTACTCTTAATACTATTCAAAAAAACCTTGTGGGGCATTCAGTCTTCTGTGCAAAATGTATGAAAAATTATTTTCCTTAGGCATATGCTTTATTGAAACCTGAGTTTCTGTCATAATAAATTGCACAATTAATTTAATATGAATATATAAAACATAGATTTACTTATTCTCTAAGTAAATAAAAACAAATTTGAAACTTGAAGCATAGAAGATAAAGCTAAAATTTGAAAATTTTTGAATGGATTTTCATATCTCATTCCTCTATGCTAAATGTATCTTATAAATAATTTATTTATGGCTTTTCCTTCAAGAATGTGACTTACCTTTCAAAAATCATGAGCTTTTGTTACACATGTCATCACCACCACATGGATTACTGAATCTCAGTTCATAAGCCATGATCATTCCATTTGTTCAAGGATGTAGAAAGAAGACAACTTGATTTTGTAAAACTAGACTGCTGAGCAGCAAAATAGCTATGCTTTACCTCATGATTGTATCTAATGGAATCAGCAGTTAAAGAATAAGCAAATCAGACTATTTCTAAAAGGATAGCCTCAAAAATATTCGCTACCAGGCATCCTAGGAAAACCATGTGAAGTCATTCCTACAAGAGGCGAGTTTTATATCCTTGGGAGCAAGTGATTGTTGATTGTTCCTTGATATTGCATATGAAGGCTTGAAAATGAACTTGAAACATGTTCATTAAGCTACATGTGTGGTTCATTTCCGAAGTTAATGTAGTAAGATTGAAAGCAACCAGGGAATAAAATGAAATAAGAGTTTCACAACCTTTCACTTACATTCTCACAATATAGTGGTAGAAAATCAAAGTGATTGTCATCCGTGTTTTGGTATACATCTATATTTAATAGGAACATTTTCTCCCTTCACACATCAGCATGATATTCATTAGTTAGTTTGATTTAGCATTACCATGTTTACCTACTGATTTATTAACTGCAGAAAAAATAATATACTTAGAATAATTCAGGCAACATTTTTATATTAACTAAATTTGGGTTAATTAAAATGTGAATGACTTTGACTGCATTGTGTCTACTTTAAGCAAGTGAACATCCAAAGAATGAATCCAGTGGAATCTAGAATGAAGTTAGTATTTACAGAAATAAAGGTTTGTAGAAGTGGCAGAGATAACTGAACACAGAATAAACAATCACACCTTCCTTATCAGAAATTGGGAACCTTTCTTAAATATACAAACCTACTTGAGTATATGATGGAGTAGATGGAAAATTACATGGAATTTAAAGATAAGACATTAAGTGGGTTGCTTCTGCTCTGTGCCCAAATCACATGGAAAAAGTTTTCACTCTCCCTGCTATTAGGGAAATTTCTACAAGTACCGATCACTGTTCATACTATTTTTGTTAGTGATGGTGGTTTTTATTTGTTTATTTGGGGGTTTTGTTTTTGATCATCTTTTTTCTAGAAAATAAATTTATAGTACCAAGAGTTTCCTTTACTTTGAGATGTATACGTTTTTCACACCTCTAAGCTCTTGAAGTGAGGAGTAGGAGTCATGGATTTCTAGAAAAGATGGGAGTGAGAGCATATGAGTTTTAACAAATGGGTACTCGGTTTTCAGCAGCAGCAACAGCAGTCCATGAGTTCAAGATGCAGAGACAGAAAAATATAAACTCACCAGCTGTAAGCTCAGCTGCTCATTTAAACAGATTGCCTGCAACGAGTTGGTCTTTACCCCTTCTACATAAATTTATCCATACAACTTGAGAAAAAGAGATTTGTTTGTGCCATTAACCCCGGTAATAATTTCCCTATATTTTAGTTATTTATTTTGGAAATAAAGCAGGATTCACACTCATTATATGAGATAGAGAAAAATTGATAGCAATGTTGTATCATAATTATGTAGCACAAACTTGGTTGAAATATTAGCTACTGGTATTCTGTAATTGTGTGAGCTTGCGGAAGTCACGTAATCTCTCTAAGCTTCCATTTCCTCGTTTATATGTATTTAATAAATAACTTACAGGTTCTTAAGTACTAAATTAGTGTATGAAATATGTTTAGCTCAAGTTATGACACAGGAGTGTACACTAAGGGGTGACCATTATCATTAATAATACCATATTTATAAATAAATGAATCACTATCATACCTACTATATCATATTGACAATTGTGATAGTTAATTTTAAGTGTCAACTTGACTGGGTTAAGGGACACCCAGATAGCTGGTAAACCGTTATTTCTGGGTATGTCTGTGAGAAGAGATCGTCATTTGCATCAGTAGACTGAGTGAGAAAGATCCACCCTCACTAATGTGAGCAGGCACCATACAATTTGTTGAAGCCCCAGATAAAACAGGCATAGGAAAGGGGAATTCCTGTCTCTTCTGGAGTTGAGGCATCCATCTTTTCCTGCCCTTGGAAATTAGAACCCCAGATTCTTAGGTTTCGAACTCCAGGACCTGGATGAGTGACCTCTAAGGTTGTCAGGCCTTCAGCCTCTGACTGAGAGTTGTTACACTATCAGCTCCACTATTCTCAGCCCTTTGAACTCTGACTCAATTGCACCACTGGCTCCACTTATCTATCGATCAATCACTCTATTTGTCTATCTAATCTATCTATATCTTATTGGTTCTATTTTTTTGAAGAACAATAACATAATAATTTTGTCTACAATTCAATTTTAGAACATGACTGTAACCAAGTTTTCCTCTACATGCATTATTTAACCAAAAGCTGGTTAATATTACAATATTGAAAAATGCAGGGTGATATACTAAAAATGGCAATGTAGCAGGGGTTAAGAACATCGATTACAGCCCTCATTAGGTCTGAAACCACCCATGCAATCCTTTAGTATAGTTTGTTCTTTAATTTAATTAATAAACTATTTTTAAATTTAAAATTTACAGAAAATAGGGAGCTCCCATATAACATCTCTTTCCTTCAATTTTCCCCATTATTAACATCTTGAATTAGTGTAGCATATTTCTTATAATTGATTAGTCACTATGGACACACTATTAACTGAAGATCATAGTTTACATTGGGGTTTGCTCTTTGTGTTGTACATTCTATGGATTTTGACAAATGTGTAAGGAAATGCATATGCCATTACAGTATCATACAGAATAATTTCACTTCCATATATCCTCTATGCTCCACCTATTCATCTCTTTCTCCTTTCTCACAAACTCCTGGCAACCACTATTTTTTTTTTACTGTCCGTAGTTTTGCACTTTCATTGCTAAATAATATTTCATTGTATGGATGTACCACAGTTTGTTTATCCATTCACCTATTGAAGGCCATTTGATTACTTCTAAGTTTTGGCAATAAAGGTAATACCAAAATTTGTGTGTAGGGTTTTTTCTAAATTTTTAAATTTTAATTATTATGGATATTTAATAGTTATAAATGTTTATGGAGTACATGTAATGTTTTGACATAGGAATATAGAGTGTAATGATCAAGTGTCCATCAACAAATAAATGAATAAAGAAAATGTGGAATTTGATAAAACTAAAAAGCTTCTGCAAAGCTAAGTAAATAATCATCAGAATAAATAGAAAACCTACAGAATGGAAGAAAATATTCACAAGCTGTATTTACATCTGATAAAGAGCTAATATCCAGAATCTACAAAGAACTCAAGCAAATCAGCAAAGAAAAACAAACAACCCTATTTAAAAAAAACAGGCAAAAGACATGAACAGAAGCTTTTCAAAAGAAGATAGACAAATGACAATAAACATATGAAAAAATACTCAACATCACTAATCATCAGGGAAATGCAGATTAAAACCACAATGACATATCATCTTACTCCAGTTAGAAGGATTTTTATTAAAAAGTTCAAAAACAATACATGCTGGCATGGATGCAGAGAGAAAAGAACACTGACACACTGTGGGTGGGACTACAAATTAGTGCAACCTCTATGGAAAATAGTATGGAGATTCCTCAAAGAACTAAAAGTAGACCTACCATTCAATCCACCAATCCCACTGTTGGATATCTGCCCAAAGGAAAAGAAGTCATTTTATCAAAAAGACACATGCACTCAAATGTTTATTGCAGCACAATTCACAATTTCAAAGATGTGGAATCAACCCAGAGCCCATCCATTCATGAGTGGATTAATAAAATGCGTTATATGTATACTATGAAGTACTACTCAGCCATAAAAATGATGAATTAATGCCTTTTGCAACAATTTTGGATGGAACTGGAGACCATTCTCCTAAGTGAAATATCTCAAGAATGGAAAAACAAACACTATATGTACTCACTATTAAATTGGAACTAACCAATGAGCACACATGTGCACAGAGGGAAGTAAAACTCAGTGGGAGTCAAGCAGGTGGGAGGGGAGAGTAGAAGGGCAAAAACCTACCTATTGGGTACAATGAACACTATTTGGGTAATGGCTACATGTATAGCTGTGACTCAAGCCTTACAAACATGATCCATGTAACCAAAAACATTTGTACCCCCTTAATATTTTGAAGTGAAATTAAAAAGAAAATGCGGTACATATACACGAATGGAATATTATTCAGCCATAAAAAAATGAAATCCTGTCATTTGCTACAATATGGATGGAACTGGAGGATATTGTGTTAAGTGAACTAAGCCAGGAACAGAAAAATATCGCAGGTGTGTAGGTTTTTGTGTCGACAAAAGTTTTCAACTCATGTAGGTAAATATCAAGAATTGTAATTGCTAGAGCATATGGTAAGATTATGTATAGTTTTTTAAGAAATTGAAAAACTGTTTTCCAAAATGCCTGTACCATTTTTCATTCCCTCAAGCAATAAATAATATTTCTCGTGTTACACATTCTTGCCAGCTTTTAGTGTTTCAGTGTTTTGAATTTTGGCCCTTCTAATAGATGTGTGGTGCTATTTTAATTTTCAATTTCATAATGACATAGGATATTGAGCATCTTTTCATATGTTTATCTGCCATCTGTATACTTTCTTTCCCATGCAAACTTCAGTAGACTAATGACCTCTGGATCATAAAATAATTGTGCAAGCAAAGTTGTTCCTATACTGGAGAAGTGAGGTGCCAAGAAGTTCATAAAGATAATAATGAATGTTTAAAGCTATTTTCAAAGACAACAGGGAATTGTAAATTTACATGATTAGGATTTAAACCCAGAATGGGGGAAAATTGATTATAATCAATAATTGTAATTTATTTGTTAGACCAATTCTTTCAAAAGATGGGCCTAATATTCTTTATATTATACTTTGTTGTCTGTAAGATATTATCCACACTTCCCTTGTTCATTTGTATAATTGGATGATGTAATTCTGATTTAATATCTCTATTTCTTCATAAATATCTATATTAGAATCTTATATGCTATTGTCTCTTAATTCACAGCTACTGGAAATTTATATTATCATTATACAGTTTACCTTTCTGTATTATAAGATAGAAGATAAACATTTCCACTTCTTGTAATAAAAATAGTCTACATTGAGACAGCCGATGACGCTCCCACATGCTGGGGAAAATATTTCACTGACAGACTCTGTCATCTGGATTATTGCAAATGACACTGAGGCAATTGGTCTGGTATGTTTCCAGACACATTTCTGACAAAGCCAATCATTTGAATATGTCAAATGCATTCTGCCACTGTTTTAACTTAGGTCCCAACCCTAAAATATATTCCCACCATTAGGATTTCACAGTGTGTATAAACACAGTGAATAAAGATTCTGAATAAAGATTCATGAAGCTGTTGGGAAAGCTAACTTACAATAATGTGCCTTTGTCATTGATGAACTTTTGTCACCTTACCTTCTGCCACCTTCTGCCGACTATTAGTGAAATCACTCTTTAGTGAAATTTATTACCCAATTCACTTTTTCTGTTTCAGTTTCATTTCTAATTCTATTTCAGAGTATTAATGTTTTATCCCTTTAAGGGATACTTTCTGGATTCTAAATCTTGATTTACTGTCATTGAGGTTATGTCTGCTGCTACTCTACACTTTCTCCAGACAAAGCAGAGATGGGAGTTGTGACAAGATAAAAGTGTGTCCATTGTGGTAAACAGTACCTTTAGGAGTCTGGAAGGGGAACATAACAACTGATTTATTTTTGCACCTATAAAACATGTCAATTAAAGATACATGGCACAGCTGCATAAATGGAGAAAATAAAACTTGACAGAATTAAGTTTAAAGTACAGGGAAACAAAGCACAGAAGGATAAAAAGAGAGGCCTGCAAAACTGTTGAAATAAATAAACCTAAGGACCTACGTTTTTTTAAATGAGATGTTGAAAATTTAATGCACAAGACACAAATCAAGGAAATTATTGGACTCACTTAAATTCTAAAGTGGATGTAAGATAGGTTTGTCTTACAGCTATATATCTATATGCTACAACCTAACTTTAGCTACCTACCATTGGAATGTTTTTTTTCTCTTAAAATGGAATAAGTCCTCTCCTCTTTTTTCTCTGAGAGCCCTCCCAGAATTTCCTTCTACTTAATTCATAATTTTTCTGTTCTTTATAGGAGCATGTTCTGACTATTATCATAACACTTCTCATAGCAGGCCCATGACTGTGGGTCTTTCTCCTTTATTTGACTGTGAACACCTCAAGAGTCCTTGTTCTTTTTATATTGACTTCCAATCTCTCCTCTACCACATAGCACAAGCTCTAAAATAAAAAAATTACTCCAATAATTTATTTCCATTATTTTCATAAGGGAAGAAAATTGTGAACTTTTACCTTTCAGAGAAGCAGTCTATACAATTTTTTTATTATAATTACCTATCATGTATAAACACAAAGAGAGACAAATGAGTAGTTAGAGTCTGAGGTTGGTGGCACTATGTCTTTTACTTCTTGTCTTCAGCCTCCACAAAAATCCCACATGTGTTATGTAATATACAGAGGAACCATTTAGAAAACATCCATGGTATCATTTCCAACCACAACCTTCAATTCAAGGCAACGTGCCCGGGACTTGCTTTGAATTAACAGTGAGTCAACTCAGTACTGTACTATCAAAGAGCACATTTTCAGGTTCTGGGCAGAAAGACTTCTCAGAAATTCTAATTCCTGACCAAGGGGGAAAAAGTTTTGAAATAGTCTTATGAATTGAGATGAATAAAGTATTAACTATCCTTCTAATTCACCCAGCAAGATTTTTGTGAGTGCCAAATCCGGTTTTGAAAAAGTCAAATTTTTCTAGTGACTTAGCATAAGGGAATGAAGAAAGTTTAAATAAAATGCCTTGTTTAGAAAACAATGTTGTTAATTGGATAGTGTTTAAGACTAATGAACACTAAGATGCCAGTAGGGACTTGTTTTAAGGAAGTTCAAGTAGATAGTACAGAATAAATTATGGGAAACAAAGTAAGAATCACTATGGAAAGGTTCTAACCTTTGTCCTTGCAAATTTCAAAATTAAGATGATCTGATCAAACAATCTATTAGGGCCATGACCCAAGTATTATTGAAAATAAATATTATATGAATATTTTCTGTATTTTTTATTCTTATAACTTATACTATCTAAAGTGCTATCTGCTAAAAACAGATAATATTATAAAATAAAACAACGATTTTGATCAGTGAACTATATTTTCATTTAGCATTATAGTCTTTGTATTATCTAGAAGACAATCAGGCATACAAATTATATTATAAAATATTCCTGTATCTTTTTCTGTATATAATCTGATTAAAATTATTGGTATTGATTGTTAGAGCTTTGTTGATAAATCTGGTTTTTGCAAAAAAGCTTCTAAGTCCTGCAAAGCTGTTACTGAGAGAAATGACAGAAACCCTTTGGACTGATAATTGGGTAAGACGAAAATAATTACAACTCCAGTTGGTCTACATAAGAGACTGCCACTATACCTATAGGAAGGATCAAGTGCTGGCTGACATTTTCTGCATGCAAACTGACTCCAGAGAAGGACTAAATCAATTCCCTTCCAGCCTTCAGGGTATATTAAGAGGACCCATAATAAGGGAGGAAGAGAAATAAGGTACAAAACAATTAACATGCATTACCACCTAAACAACTTGTTTTGCTACTGAGCATTTGGGTTTCATTCTATTAATATATCTTTTGGAGGGAAGCAGAAAGAGCTAATGTTTATGGGAATTATACAACTATTTAACAATCATATAAAACAGAAAGAGAATTGCAGGCTGATTCATTAGAGCAGTATCAAATGACTGTTCTAGTAATCTACTGTTGTGCAAAAAACTACCCCAAAACTTAGTATGTTAATACAACTGTAATCATTGATTTTTCTCATGAAATCTGCAATTGAGGAGGGTTCCTGTCTGTTTCATTCAGCATTACCTGGCCCATTGCTTAACTGAGAACTGAAGAATCTATTATGCTTCCAAGATGATTCACTAACGTGGTTAGCAAGTTTGTGCAGGATCCAGCTGAGAACCTAGCATGGACTGAGGGAGGGAGGTCTTGCTCTTTCTTATGTGTAGCTCTCCCTGTGGCCTGGCCTTCTTCGCAGCCTGCTGCCTGAGTTTTAAGATCAAGCAACCTAAGAGAGAGTCAGCTCTATCCCTCTCTATATCCTAGCCTCAAAAGTCTCAATGGTCACTTTCATCTTACTTTATTAGTTGAGGCAACACAAAGGCTCTTCCAGTTTCAAGAAGAGGGGGAATAGAAACCACCTATTTATGAGGGTGTAACAAGGTTCTGGAAGAGCATGTGAGGTGGAAAATACTGTTTAAGTCAGCACTGAAAAAGGAAATCTGCCACAGAACCACTAGGAGTGATATAAAGGATGTGTTATGGGGATTCGAATTTAAGTAATCATGAGAGACAATTAAGAAGTCGATATATTTCAGCATATTATGGGGGTACAGATGTTTAGGTTACGTATGTTGTCCTTGCCCCCCCTGCCCCCCAAGTCCGAGCTTCAAGCGTGTCCATCCCCCGGGAGGTGTGCATCACACTCATTGTTTGTGCGTATGCCCGTCCCCTCCTCTCCCCACCTCCCTCCCCCTGCCCAACATCCAATAAATGCTATCCTTATATGTGCACTTAAGTGCTGATCAGTTAATACCAATTTGATGGTGAGTACATGTGGTGCTTGTTTTTCCATTCTTGGGATACCTCACTTAGTAGAATGTGTTCCAGCGCCTTCCAGGAGAATACAATCACCATTGATTTTTAAAGCTGAATAGTACTCCATGGTATACATATACTACAGTTTATTAATCCACTCATGTACTGATGGACATTTGGGTTGTTTCCACATCTTTGAAATTGTGAATTGTACAGCTATGAATATTTGAGTGTAGGTGTCTTTTTCATAGAGCGATTTTTGTTCTTTTGGGTAGATGCCCAATAACGGGATTGCTGGATCAAATGGTAGTTCCACTTGTATCTCTTTAAGGTATCTCCATATTGCTTTCCACAGAGGTTGCACTAGTTTGCAGTCCCACCAGCAGTGTATGAGTGTTCCTATCTCTCCGCACACATGCCAACATTTATTGTTTGGGGACTTTTTGATAAAGGCCAGTCTCACTGGAGATAAGTGATATCAAAAAAAAATAGAGGCAGTCCTCAACTAAGAAATAGGCTGCCTTCCAACATTTCATTAGAGGTTAGATATATCTGGAAAATATTTCCCATAGAAGCTGTAATAAGTAATAATTAGGTTCTCAGAGCATGCTGTGAAAGTTAAATTTAACCTGTATCTTTTTCTTAAAATCTTTTTATTGTAGAAAATTTCAAACAAACACAACAGTGTAATGAACCCAATGACTCATCACCCCACTTCAACCATTTCAACTCATTGCTAGTCTAGTTTCATCTATTCTAGCTCCCACTGCTCTCTGTCTTGTAGTGTTCTGAAACATATGCAGGACATTCCATAATTGCATTTGCAAATATTTCAATATGTATCTCTGAAAGATAAGGACTTATTTTTTTAATATAACTACAAACTATTACCATACATTAAAATTAACGATTACTTAAATCATCAAATATGCAATCAGTGTTCAAGTTTTGTCTTACTTTTATTTAAATTTGTTTGAATCACGATTCATATTAGATGCACATACCACTGTTTGCCATGTCTTTTAAAACCTCTTTTAATGTAAGAATTATCCATTTGATTATTATGACTTAGATAATAAAACATTTTAAAAACCACTAAAAAAAAAAAAAAGAAGTCAATGTAAGTCTGAGTCCCTGAGTTCCTTGGTAAGCCTGAAGTCTGGAAGGGAAGATAAAAGTGAAATAGGGGTGAGCAGGTACACCAGGAATGAGCCGAAATCTTGAGAATAAACTGGAACTCACATCAGTCTCTCTGGAATTTGCACCAGTCTATTACTGCCCACAGCCCTCCAAATTTGATGACACAGGTGAAATGCAGAAGAGTGATGCACTTTGCAGAGATCTGTACACAAATTGGTCCAGGATTTGGCAAAACGGAAGGAGGAGGCACATTCGGTGTGAATTGGAGGACTTAATGACCCAGCTGCTACCTTACTGCAGCAAGGTATTCCAGAAGCTCCCTGACAAGATGCCTGAGCTGCACTGACTAAGTGTAAAACATGGCCACTGCTTCATTTCTTCATTCCACCTTTGGAACATTTTTCTTGTGAGGAGAACTAGGCCAGAATCATCCAGGAAGGGGAACTGTGCTTACAACTTAGCTAAATTGACACACAAAAAGTTGATAATATAACTTAAAGTATGGCCAATTTTCATGAATGTGCCATGTGCATCAGAAAATTGACTGTATTTTCCAATTTTTACTTACATATCTGTAAATCTACTTCATTAATTATATTTTTAGGTCTTCTACAAGTAGATCATCTTCTACTAATATTTGTTCACTTGCTCAATCTCGGGTTAAGAAAGTATATCCTGTCATTAGTGCTTTGTTATTTCTGCCTGCATAATTATGCTTGCTGCTTTAAGAAAATTGTTGGTTTGTTACTGGGTCTTTAAGTATTAATAAATAAATCTTCATTGTGAGTGTAGCCTTTAGGATTATAACATGTCCTTCTTTTTTCCTTTAACACTTTTATCTGATTTATGTCTTATCGAATATTAATATTGTGGTCTCCTTTTAATTTTCCTTGTATATCTTTTTTCATTTCTTTTTAATTTTTAACCCTTTCTGTATCTTTAAGTGAGCCTTGTATAAACAGCAGAATGTTTAATTAGCCATGTTAATCAATTACCAATCTGAAGATATATTTTTTTAATTAGGTGAGTTAACCCAGTTTACATCATTATATTTGGTCAGTTATGTCATATTGTTTTATTTGTCTCTGCTTTTGAGGGGAGTGAATGAATATATGTTGTCTTTTAGGAAGTATTTTAGGTTTGTTCAAATTTTTAATTTTAGACTAAAAATTTAATATAATATCCTTTACCTTCCCTTTTATCTCTATTTTTTATGGTTCTTTAATATGAGCTATTAGGTTGGTGCAAAAGTAATTGCGGTTTTAGCATTGTTGAAATTTGCTGTTTGATATTGGAATACGCCCTTAAATAAATGTGGTTATGTTATATATCATTTTAATGAGCATTTCTCACTTTATGATTTTTACTAATGACTTATTACATGCTGTTTATTTTATGTTTATTTTAGACTATGGAAATGATGATAGACAAAAAGCAAATTCAAGCAATTTTCTTATTTGAGTCCCAAATGGGGCATCAAGAAGCAGAGACAACTTGCAACATCAACAGCGCATTTGGCCCAGAAACTGCTAAGGAATGTACAGCGCAGTGGTGGTTCAAGAACTTTTGCAAAGGAGACAAGAGCCTTGAAGATGAGGAGCGCAGTGGCCGGCCATCAGAAGTTGGCAATGACCAATTGAAAGTAATCATCCAAGCTGATCCTCTTACAACTCCACGTGGAAGAACTCATAGATCATTCTAGGGTCATGCAGCATTTGAAGCAAATTGGAAAAATGAAAAAGTTCAATAAGGGGATGCCTCATGAGCTGACCAAAAATCAAAAAATTGTCATTTTGAAGTGCCATCTTAGCTTTTTGTATGCAACAACAATGAACCATCTCTCAATTGGATTGTGACGTGCCACAAAAAGTGGATTTTATATGACAACCAGCAAAGACCATCTCAGTGGTTGGACTGAGAAGAGGCTCTAAAGCACTTCCCAAAGCCAAACTTGCATCACAAAAAGGTCATGATCACTGTTTAGTGGCCTACTGCTGGTCTGATCCAATGCAGCTTTCTGAATTCCAGTGAAATCACTATACCTGAGAAGTATGCTCAGCAAATCAATGAGATGCACCAAAAACTGCAACACCTGCAGCCAGCATTGGTCAACAGAAAGGGCCCAATTCTTCCCTAGGACAACCCTGACTACACATTGCACAACCAATGCTTCAAAATTTGAATGAATTGGGCTACTAAGTTTTGCCTCATCCACCATATTCACCTGATCTCTCGCCAACTGACTGCCATTTCTTTAAGCATCTTGACAACTTTTTGCAAGGAAAACACTTCCACAACCAGCACAAGCAGAAAATGCTTTTCTAGAGTTTGTCAAATCCTGAAGCATAGATTTTTACACTACAGGAATAAACAGACTTATTTCTCGTTGGCAAAAATATGTTGACTGTAATGGTTCATATTCGGATTAATAAAGATGTGTTTGAGCCTAATTATAATGATTTAAAATTCAGGGTCCGAAACTACAATTACTTTTGCACAAATCTAATAGTATATTGAAATTAGCTAGTAACCCCTTCTTTCCACAATACTCTGTCATCTCAGGATTTGAGATGAAGTAAAAGACCTATTGTCCTAGTTAATACTCATGTACACTCCTGCTTTCCTACATTTTTAACAGATTTAGCATATACATATTGGCAGAGCATACAGCATTGCATATTAAATTAGATAATTTACTCAGGTAAATATGTAAAATATATTAAAGACTTATCATCCCTTTTTATGTCAATGTCTTTCCAACTTTTTTGTTTGCCTGAAGTTTGTAGATTCTTCAGTAAGGAATTAGAATATCTTTGCACATTGAACTCGGTTTATTAGAAGTCTATATATTAAAAATTCATTTTGACTTAGGTGTAAAAATTTATGGCTCACATTTCCTTTCATTATATATCTTAAATATGTTATTTCAATATCTTCTAGTATAAAATGTTCCTGTTGAAAAATATAAAGGCAATCTGAATTCCTTTCCTATATAGATGACTTGTTCTTCATGCTTGAATACCCAAAGGAATGTTTTCCTTTTTCTTTAAAATTTAATTGTTTGACAAGTTTGATA
Source organism: Propithecus perrieri (assembly GCA_963574695.1). Lineage (NCBI taxonomy): Eukaryota > Metazoa > Chordata > Mammalia > Primates > Indriidae > Propithecus > Propithecus perrieri. Next base: position 16,797 of record CAUYRB010067780.1, read on the forward strand.
GTAATATATCTTGCCATTCTCAGTGCATTTTAGTAACATTCTTTGAGTATGTAGTGTCAAGTTGTCTTCTATGTCAGGAAATTTTTCTTCAGTTATTCTTATTTTTTGTTCCGTTTCATTGTTTTAGTGTTGGTTTTCTTCTTTTGTTCTTCAGGATATGTCTCTCTCTCTCTGTGTCTCTTTCTGGGAAGTTTGGAAAATATGTATTCAAAAAAACTGGGCTGAATAAATTGAATACATGAATAAATTAATTAGCCATATAATATGATTCTGAGGCTTCATAAAGAGCTTAAAGAAGTGTTTATCTGGGAATCACTTGCGTATATATATGCTTATGGTAAATTTGAAGGCACTAGAGATCCAAATTTTTCCAAATTTTTCCCCCCTGGAATATGTGCAAATAAGAAGAAGACAAGGGCTGGGACAAAAATTTAGAAAATACTATCATTTATGAATTTAAAGTTAATTTTCTTGGTAAATTTTTCAGCCACTATGCTTTTTGTCAAAAGTTCCAAGCACAATTGTCAATTTTTTTCATTTTGTTTTATGATGTAAGATTTTTTTTCCCCAAAAAAAACATGTCCAGAAGCTCAATATATACACCAGATGACAGAGGAGCTTCTCTGCAAGGACTGCCTATGAAGAAGGATGCGAGGAGGTTATCATCATTGCTCCTGAGGAGACTTTGCTCTCCAGCTCTACCCACTTATACTCTTATACTCTTATCTTACACACAGTTCCAATCTAGAAAGAATAAAGAACTTAGCAAGCACTAGTCTTAGTTATTGCAAATACATAAGTCTGCTTAATAGAAACTTTCTACCCAAATCTCTAAGAAGAAAACCAAAAGTAATATCTTGATAATTGAATGTTGTCTTTTCAAACTTGGTGACAATTATTTATTTTCATTTTTCACAAAATATGTAAATAAAATGTCAAAAATATATAGGAGCAAAAAATTTATAGATTCTAATTAGAAGAAACTGAAAGAGTCAATGGATCATAACAAATAAAAATTAATCTTTTAATAATTTAAATTATAAAGTGATAAGAGGCTTGGAAATCAACAATCAACTTGATAAAATTTTCGAAAAAGTGTTATAGATGTCAGGTAAGGATATTCTACAAGTTCTATGAAAGATGTTAATGTATTTGAAATTAAATTATAGCCATAAAAAGCACTCTTATTAAAGAAATTTTGGAGAAATTGGCAATGAGAACAAAACTTTATCTAAAGCAAATTTGTTTCATAATTGAAAAAGTAAATGACTAACATTCAGATATTCTCTTCTTTTTTCATTCATAATTTTTTTCTTCTATAAAAATATAAGAGCATATACATGAAAGGATAAATCAAGATAGAAAAATCTTTCCTCAGGTTATAAATTGGTTTCTGCTGTACTCTGATTTTCTAAAAATTAAGTTAAACATAAAAGTGTCATGTTATAAAAATGTAACACCTTTTATATCCCAGTTGTATTATTTTTAAAAGGCAAAAAAATGTTAACATTTTTAAAAGTTGTGTTTGGAGAGATCTTGGGGAAAATCCAAAGTTCTATGAGGTAAAGCTGCTTCTACCTTTATACTCAAAGTATATTAATAATTAGGATTTCACCTGATGTTTTTTTTATTTCAGAATATTCAGAATATTCAGTACAAATGTTTGGTTGTTTCAGTCAATGTTATAAGTGTGCCCATCACCCAGATAGTGTGCATTGGATCGTTGGGTGTGATTTTACCCAACCCTTCTTCCCCACTCCTGCCTGTTTGATTTCCACTGGGTTTGACTTCTATTAATATATGTGCATGTAAGTGTTGATCAATTAGTTCCCATTTAATAGTGTGTACATGTGGTGTTTGTTTTTCCATTCTTGCAATATTTCACTTAGAAGAATGGTCCACAGTTCCATCCAGGTTGTTACAAAAGGTATTAGTTCTCCATTATTTTTATGGCTCAGTAGTACTCCATGGTATGCATATGCCATATTTTATTAATCCACTCATGGATTGATGGCACTTGGGTTGATTCCACATCTTTGCAATTGTGAATTGTGCTGCAATAAATATTCTAGTGCAAGTGTCTTTTTTTAATTTCAGAATATTTCTCGAGTGTTATTGGAAATAATCAAGCATCTTTTTTTTCCTTTGGGTAAATTCCCAATAGTGGGATTCCTGGATCAAATAGTGGGGTTCCTGAATTAATTTTTTGAAGTATCTCTATACTTCTTTCCATTGAGGTTGTACTAGTTTGCAGGCCAACCAACAGTATATAAGTGTTCCTTTCTCTCCACATCCACGCCAGCATCTGTTGTTTGGGGACTTTTTGATTAAAGCCATTCTCATTGGAGTTAGGTGATATCTCATTGTGGTTTTGATTTGCATTTCCTTGATGATTAGAGGCAATAAATAGAGTGAACATACAACCTACAGAATAGAAGAAAATATTTGCATGCTATACATCCGACAGAGGGATAATAATAATCAGAATCTATAAAGAACTCAAGCAAAGCAGCAAGGAAAAAAAAAATCAAACAACCCCATTAAACAATGGGCAAAAGACCTGAACAGAAGCTTTTCAAAAGAAGAAAGACTAACGGCCAATAAACATATGAGAAAAATGCTCAACATCTCTAATCATCGGGGAAATGCAAATCAAAATCAGCTGATGTTTTTAACATTAGCTGGAGCCTTGACATGTCTGAATCAGTCAGGCTTTAAACTTATTAATGAGTTTATGACATGCATTCTCAATAAGGGCAAACCCACCCGAAAGGGGTTAAAAATTGTTTGGTGAGAGATGGACCAAAACTTGTAATCATTTTATGTTTGAACACAGATGTACATACATTACATAAATACATACACAATAACCTGTAATATTAAATTTTTATAGGAAGAAATTAGGGAAAAATGGTCTAATAAGGCTGTTTAGGGGAGAATAATGAAAAGGGTGAGAAATACTGAAATATACTAAAATCCCAGCCTCTTACCAAGCATCCTTCACCAAATGAAATTAATTCCTTAAAGATCCATATGTAGAACAGAAAACTAGGCAAATATAGCAACACAACCAACAACCTGGCATTACTTTATGTTCATTCACAAGTTCTTAATGTATTATAGCTCCCTTCATTTTAATTTGTGAATTGATGTATAGCTTTAAAAGCTTTTTGGCATGATTGCAAAGATTACATACTAAAAATAAGATTATGTTCAAAGAAGTAAAATATAAAATCAAAATTGCATTTGTTAATGAATTTATTTTCATGCAGATTATTTACAGAGTTATCTTTAAACTATTTTACAAATGTCCAAAACTTTTTCACACTATGTCTTTATACATAGATAGTTTATTTGTAGAGGAAGCTAAAATTATTTACTTAACCACCTATTTTAGAACTAAATGGTTTAATTCAGCAAAATAGTTAAAAAGTATTTATTTTGTAGATGATGGTTTCAGTAGGTCAAATTGTGTCTTTTTCAAATTAGCCATTTCATGAAGACATGGCCATGATTTTTTCTCTAGAGCAAAAAAAAAAAAAATAACCCAAATTGTGGTAAGTAAAGATTTAACAATCAATAATTTCTCAGAAAGTCAAGTTCTTATTGAAATTTTAAGCACTTGAGAACATACATATATTAATATGTGGAAGAGCTTGAAGACAATTCATAATTAAACAGAGTTTTCTGGTAATACTTTGAAATTTAGAAAACAGAAAAAATTAAATACTGTTGGGCAAACCGGAAGGTCTTAGGAGGCCCATGGAAACTGAAAGAAAATTTTAAAATAACACATTAAGTAAGTACAGCTTGAAAAGCTAAATATTAATCCCCAAATTGTAGATTATAAAATAGGATGAAATTGGTTAAATAACTGTAACATTATCAACATCTAATAAGTGACAGTATTTGCAGTATTTGAATCCAAGCCTCTCTAATAACAAAGACCTTTTTTTCTCTATGTCACACACCTCTCCAATACATGGTGCCTGACTAAAATATAGAACTTCCTTTGTAAAATATAGAATTCCTAGCTAAAATACAATTTCCGACAGATAAGAGAAAATACCATCGAAGGGAACAGCATGTGTAGACCAGAATGAACATAGTTTGGTAGGGGCTGGGGGGAATAGAATACAGAGGTCACCCAACCTAATAAAGATTTGTGTTAGGGAGTAGTGAGAGTTAAGTTTTATATAAAGCGGTGATATGGTGTTATTTTTTAAAAAATAATTTGCTTCTTTGATAAGTATATTAGTAAAATATTATTTTGGTTTTAGTCCTCCAGAGAAGTTATCTTCTTTGTTTTGAGCTTTATAATTTTAAGTATTCCAGAAGAATCTGAAACTAAAGACATTAATAGGTGAGTGATAAGCAACCTTTCAAAATCTCCTTCCTCAATGATTCAAAATAACTTACAAATATGGCATATGATGACATAAAAATATTTTTTTAAAAAATTGCATGACAAAAAATTCCAAAACCAAGGTTAAGACATACTGACAAGCAAGGAGAAAAATATTTGCAACACACCACAAAGGGCTAAGATCCCTAATTTGTAAAGAACTCTAAAAAATTGAGAGACAAAATGCCATATATTTAGTAGGAAAATAGAAAAAATACATGAGCAAACAATTGATAAATGAGACGTTCTTTACTCACCTCTCAGTGTAAACCTTTCTGAAACTTTCTACCAAGCCAAAAACTCACCACAAATCCTCTTACACGTACCCTACCCAGCATCCAATGTAACTCTCAAGGATGTTTAATATTATACAGAATTGTGCCCTTTGACTCTAAATTGTACTTATTTTCTGGTTTTAAAACACTAAGTTAAAAATTAAGCTTCTTCTAAAATCGAATCAGCTGTCATTGAACTACTTGAATATGACACACGTCTTTCTTGAATCACTTTGTGCTCTTTTTTGTGATAATACTATTTAATTATCCATTGAAAACCAAAAAACTTACCACTATTTACTTTTCTAAATCTAGCAAAAATTTGATATTTCTTCAAACTTTCTCATTGTGTTTAGACTCTCCTCACTACCCCATCACGTATTTTTTTTTATTGCTGGAAAAGTCTTGAACTGATCCATCATCCCAATTGTTTCAGGAACATATGCCACGTGAGCACAATATGGTCCAATCCTCTCAGCACAGATGATTGAAGTAGATGCAAGGATGTGATCTAAGCTGTGGCAAAGAGGCCATTTCATATGAATTTGAATCTGCTACTGAGTTAGTAAAGTTTCTCTCTCTGGGAGATTCTTGACAGCAGTGTGGAACAGTAGTAGTAAGCAGAGCCTCTCAAATCAGATTGAGTATGTTTGATTTCTTTCACTTAATAGATGCATAACCACAACTTAGTTATTAACCTCTGTGTCTCAGTTTTGGTGATGATGAAGTACTTACTTTATTGGGTTCCCGTGAATATTACATGGAATAAAATATGTATAGGGTGCCCAACTCTTAGTAAATACTCAATAATTGATGGTGATTCTTGTGTTATTATTTTTGTTTTATTGTGGCTTAGGAACATTATAGACCAAAAATGAAAAGACACTCACTTGCATTTAGAGAAAAAGAGTCAAGAAATAGACTAATGGCACTGGAGTCCTTGCTTTCAGTTTTCTTTGATGTCTAGTGAATTTCTCTTCTTAGTTTCCATGAGTCACTGCACTCACCTCATAATAAAATTTCTTAGTGCTTTGGTGTAATTGTGATATATCTACTTTCAGTCAGAAAAGTCACGCCTAATATAAGAATTCTACACATACCTAGAATATTATCTACATTATTAGTTCATCTTTTATTACTTTTTTTAGAAATTTAGGAAGTAGCCTATGATTTCATAGAGGTTTTATCTTATTTCAATATGATTAAGATAAAACTATTAGTAAGAGTTGGCCATGATATTGTTTGATGTCCCCCTTTTGATAGTAAATGTACATTTGACATGTAGACACCAGAATTACTTATTATTCTATCTATTCACCTCCAAATTTCATTAATCCTGTTTTAATGGAGTAGCTAATGAAAGAACACATATGATGGTGACAAATTATTTGGCAGCCTATATTATTTTAATAAACACATCATTTTAAGCCTTTACCATTTGTCCTTTGCTCTAATTGTAGCTAAAAAATGAGGGAAAAGTCTAAATTATGTCACAGAATAAGACACAAATGATTAAATCTTTTGCATTTTTAATCAATGGTTATCATGTAGCATACTGTATTCATTTGTTTAGAAGTAGACAGAAAGAGTCTACAAATGGGAAATGTCTTCAACTTCTCACAAAAAGAATGCTTAAACACCATAAAGCATTCAAATAATGGAACAAATAATGCTATATATGTAAACACTTTTGAAAATCATTCAAAATATGTTAATGGTAAAAAGACAAACCCTTGTTACTAACTGACTCATACTAAAATATGTGTACATGTGTATATATGTATATACATAAATATGGCATATGTACTATGAAGTACATATGTGTATATACATAGTTATATAGTTACACATGTGTATATATATATATATGTGTGTGTGTGTGTGTATAAACACACATACACAGGCATACCTTAGAGATATTGCTCAGAGGTTCAGTTCCAGACCACTGCAATAAAGCAAATACCACAATAAAGAAAGTCACATCAGCATTTTGGTTTCCCAGTGCATATATGTTATATTTACATTATACCATAGTATACTAAGTGTGCAATAGCATTACATCTAAAAAATGTACACAAATTAAAAATACTTTATTGCTAAAAATTGCCAACGCCCATCTGAGCCTTCAGTGAGTCATAGTCATTTTACTGATGGTCTTGCCTTGATATTGATGGCTGCTGATTGATCAAGTGGTTGCTGGTTGCTGAAAATTGGATTGGCTATGGCAATTTCTTAAAACAAGACAACAATAAAGTTTGTTGCATCAATTGATTCTTCCTTTTATGAAAGGTTTCTCTGACATGTACTATGCTGTTTATTTCTTTATCATTCATGTGTTCACAGGAGTAGCACTTTTAATTTCTTGCAAGAACTTTTCCTTTGCATTCACAATTTGGCTAACTGTTTCGCATGAGAGAGCTAGCTTTGGGCCTATCTTGGCTTTCTACATGCCTTCTTCCTCACTCAGCTTAATCATTTCTAGCTTTTGATTTAAAGTGAGAGACACACAACTCTTCCCTTCACTTGAACACCTAGAGACCATTGTAGAGTATTAATTGGCCTTACTTTAATATTATTGTGTCTCAAGGAATAAGGAGACCCAAGGAGAGGGAGAGTGACAAGAGACTAGTCTGTCGGTGGAGCAGTCAGAACACACACATTTGTCGATTAAGTTTGCCATCTTTATATGGGTGTGATTTGTGGTGCACCAAAACAATTATAATAGTAACAACAAAAATCACTGATCACAGATCACCACAATAGATATAATTATTATGAGAAAGTTTGATACACTGGAAAAATTACCAAAACGTGACACAAAGACATAAAGTGAGCACATGCTGTTGGAAAAATAATGGCGCTAATACACTTGTTCAACACAGGGTTACCACAAACCTTCAATTTGTAACAAATGCAATATCTGCAAAGTACAATAAAATGAAATAAACATTTCTCCAAAAGTTGACCCTGAGTAAAGACTTTGAGTATATGCGGTAGATTTTATGGCATATCACTTACCTATTTTTGCATAATAAATTTCCTAATAGTAGCTTAAAGCAACAAACATTTATCTTACACAGTTTCTGAAGGTTTGGAGTACAGAAATGGCTTAACGGGACAATTCTGATTTAAAATTTCTTCTGAAGTTGTAGTCAGGATGTCACTTATCATCTGAAGGCTTAACTGAAACAGATCTGCTTCTAAAAGGTCTCCCTTACTCAGTACTTAAAGGGCTCAATGGGCTACTTAAAGGGCTCAATAGCCAAATAGCTACTGGCTGGAGGTCTTAGTTTCCCACTAACTATGAACAGAATACACCATCACTTCTGCCACATTCTCTTCATTAGACCTGTGTCATTAACTCCAGCTCATACTCAAGGGGAGGGGAATTAGGCTCTGCCTCTTGAAAGGAGTATTAAAAACTGTGTACATTTATTTTTAAAACCACCACATTAATTTAATCTCAGGGGGGATTGGTAGAGGAATGGAGATATGAGACACGGAATGAAAAGAATTCAAAACAGAATATGTTAATGTGCAGGTTAATAATTGATATGGGCAAATGGGCTTAGTTTCTCCTAGGAACCTCCGGGAGAAAGTCTGGAACATGCCTGTGTTAGGTTGAGTACTCTGAGAAGAAGACACTAAGTCTAGATTAGACATGCAATAAATTTATTTCAGAAAATGTCTATGAAGGGTAAATGGCCAGAAGAAGAGTGGACAGAGAGGGTATTTACAATGCAGTGCAGGTCTGCCACCTGTTAAAGAGAGGGAGGGAAGGAAGACTTGACAAAGAGTATCAAACAGCAGTGCAGTTCTGTGAGTTTCAGGCCAATTGGGAATATTCATTAGAGAAATCCCAGACCCTTCAAGAATGGGCTAGCATTAGTAATCTACCCTGTTCAGACATTCACTGAGAGTGGCTCTGGGGAAGTCTGGCTGAAGAATAAAATTAGTGGTGGATCCAGAAAGGTGGCAGCTAGACCATCAGTCAACTACGATCCCTGCAACACAGATCTGAGCGGCATATTTTCACAGATTCTACAGTTCACCCATTGCATTGCACAAATCTAATTTTCAATGCAGGTTCAAGGAATAGCTTCACTATGTTTCCCACGACCTTTTTTTCTTTAAGATAAACTTAGAAGCAAGAGATTGACGACACCAGCTACACCACCCACAGCCGCAGTTGGTTTGGGGGTCATTAGTTATTCTTTGTCTCCTCTTATATCCATTCTAAAATCCCCTCACCCTCAGCTATTGCCCTGGCAGATTTTGGTGTCTAATCTCATGTTGTGATCCAAACCTTCATTCCTGAGGGTCTAAGCCCTTGGCCATCATATGCTTCTCATGTTATAGTTGTTTGTCTCCTCAGTTACAATGGGCATGAGGGCACTAAAAGAAGCCGACATGGATAAGCCATGTTCCATATATTTTTCTATCTCCCTAATTGTGTCAATGCAGTTCTACCACCTCTTGCTTATGAGCATCAATGACTCTGGCAAAGATGGTAACTCCTTTCTTCACTTCAAGTCCAAAGTGCCCTGATGGCAGTGGTAGCTTGTACTTTAATGATATCCTTGCCATGCCAATGGCACCCATTAGATGGGCAAACTTCATTTTACCTTTGTTTTCTCCTACTAGTCCTGGCCCTAAATGTGTTATTTTGGATTTTTTGAAAAGAAAACAAAATAATTAGATATGCAAGCAATTTATTGGAGAAACACCTGTGAGAAATAAAGGGAAGGAAGAGAAGTTAAAAGGAAGACTCTTCAGATCATAGTGCAGGTGTGACACCTGTGAAAAGAGTGGGGAAAGAAAAAGGATTGGTCAAGAAGAAACTCAGTAAGCTTTGTCAGGCTAATGGGGACTCCTACAGCCCTAGTTTCCCTTTAGAGGAGTTCCATTGCTAACAGGAATGGGCCATCACCATGTCTTAGAGTTCTGCCAAAGTTTCAAGACAGTTGAGATTTTTATCCTTTAATTCCCATCATTAATGGCCAAGGACTGCCTCCTGGGGCATGGACTCAGCAGCACTGCAGCTGAAAGAAAGTTCTCAAGATGATACCGTGGGCATGTACCATTGAGGGTCTAAGCGACATTTGTGGTGCACCAACAGAATTTCCTGCCTATCTGTTTATAGTCACATATATATTTAGAAAAAGAAAATCTGAACCAGGAGGGGAACCAGGAAGATATAAAGGGCATGGATTACATCTATGTAAAATATGTTTAAGCAAACACACAGGGAGGAAACACAAAAAATGACGGTTATATTGTATGATTATGTTTTTTTTTATTATAACAAAAAGGAAATTTATTGGCACAAATAAACAAAGAAAGAATCTATTACAAAAAAGTTTGCATATTTAGCAAATCTCAGACCAATATATAGTTCACAATTTCCCATTGTCACTTTACCTTTTGCCTCAATTAAAATGAAATTTAGAATTAGGTTTAAAAATTGGTTTTGCTTTAAATTGTAATAGTGACCCAAATATCAACCTCATATTCATATTTGGAGAAAATTATAAAAAAGAATCTGGTTGACATATAGTAATGTCAATGATACTACAAAAATTTTTTGTATTAACTGCAATGGAATTAGCATTTCAATAACCACAGAAAGAAACACCAATGCAGAATACTACAGAGATAACCCTTCTGCTGAACACCATGAAGGGTATATTTCCACCATCGTACATCTCTGCAGGAAGATCACATAGTTAAGCCCCTTCCTTCTCTCCTTCAAGGCTGCTCCTTTTCTGTTCGCAAGAATTGGGAGCTGGAGGTGGCAGGTGGGGGGACATTCTGCTTCATGAGGTTAAAAATAACAAAAGAAAGTAAAAGAAAATAAAAATCATCTTAAATTTAGATAGAAGTCAATTTACATCAAAGGACAAAGACTTGGCTGCCAACCAAAACTAAATCCCCAAAGAAGAATTTTGAACACATTTGACATTTTCTCCCTGCTTTAATTTATTTTGGATTCTGAATTGACAAGACATTGGATGTCCTTCTTTGAGTTCTGGTTATTTTGCATTTGCTCTTAACCCCAGCCGAGCTTCAATTTGACTCAACCTTCTGACCACCATTATTATCCCTGAGATCAACACTGCCTTTTTTTTTTTTTTTTAACAAAGGAAAAAAACACAAAGACTTGCATTGCAACTGCTATTTAATGGTTTTCTTTTTAAAATTCAATTTGCTTGTTCTCTTATACATTTTTCCTTAAATTTCTCTTTTCTTTTGATATTTTAACCTTATGTTTGGAGAATATTCCCTTCTATTTTTCTGTTATTTGTTTTATTTTTGCAACACTTTTTTTTCTAACATGTATTTAGTCTTATATATTAATATAATAGTGGGGTTTTTTAATTAAGTCTTTTGTACTTTGTTTATAACTGATTTAATACTCTTCCACTGAGTTCTGAGGCTCCTTGGGACTTTCAAAACACATTCCTGGGATTTCTGAACACTTAATAATGATACCCTGAAAAAGTATGTCAAATGTGTTTTGTATCATCTGGATCCCTAAGACCAAATATCACTATATTTGACTGGCTACATTTGTGTTTATTGTATTACTGTGTTGGCAATAGTACTACTTCATCAGAGGCTAATGAAGGGGAAGAAAAAGTGGACAATAACACAACTCACAGGAACAGAACAATAAATATTGTCACTGATCTACACATAAAAAGTATAGTTTGAAATAGAATATTTTATCACAGTTAGTCTAGAAGAGCCAATGCATAAGAAACTGGTATTCACATCATGAAAGGCAATTTTGTTTCAGCAAAACATTATTTGTCAAACAAAATTGATATTGTTAATTTGAATTTTATTGTTTTTATAGTTTATATTTAATTGTAAAATTGTTTGGCTTTATAATTTTGTGACAGCTATAAGCATAATGGACTTATGTCTGGGTTTATTTTTCTATTATTTTAAACACCATTACAATTATAATACATTATGTCAATGTTGTGGGTTCATGATTTCTTTTCTTTTAAAAACGATGTGTATATTTTTCAAGTATAAGTAACTCTGGACTAAGTTATAACTACAAGCAAAAATTCCTGAAAATCCAAAATGAAAATAAAATTATAAATCTAACAGTGCACAACTACAGAATTCAGATACTTTCTTCTATCCCCTAGAAAATCTGTGGACACAGGTTTCTTGTGCCTAATACTTTTCTCTGAATTATTTCAGGGAATTTGAAAAACATGAATTAGCTAGCTAGCTATTCTCACAATATTACCAATTATTTTCTTCTAATTCATGACTAGGCTTATACTTTGATAAGTACCCCCTTATTTCTAATCTGTTTGCAGAGTATTTCTCAACAACCATTTTCACATTTTGTCTCTTTTTCATGTACATATTCAGTTGCCTCTGTTTGTATTGATAAATATTGGTTCATGGTGAAGATACTCACAACTTTAAAAATATTCATGTTCCTTGTAGTTACCTCCCATTATGGCTTTCAAGGTTATCAGAAAATTTCATGACTCTTACAGAAATATTTTAGAACATAATTGACCTTTGCTTTTTTGCTGGAAAATTAAGAAGAAAGGATAACTTTTTTCAAATAAAAAAGTCATTTTCCAAATATTATAAAGCAAATGATATGTAATCTCTTTAGAGGAAGTGATATAAACAAATGGTAGCATCTTTATATTATATTATTTTATATTAAGATGGGAATGACTTGGACGGAGTAGATAAATACAAAATACTGTGATCATTATAATCCCATTAGGTTCAGTTAGGGAACTAAACACTATTATTTTTTTCTCAAAATATTTTTATCTTGATGAGCCCAACCCATTGAATTTTGATTCATTAAACATAGAGCATACATCTCCCCTTAAAACCTTCAGCATTGTTTGTTCTGTAAATCATATAGTTCAACAATACAAAATTAAAATACAAAAACAGCATTATTACTTAAACCACTGGTATTGATAAATAATGTTTTATTCATATAATCAGTGGATCCAAGAGAAAATTTAAATCAATGAAGAAAAGTCAGTAGCAAGAATGTTATCCATTTGAAAATATGATTTAGAAAATGAAGCACACATTAGAATACAAAAATCTTTCACAAATTAAAAATCTATAAAAAGACTATATCCAGCCACAAAAAAACAATGGTGATATAGCACCTCTTGTATTGTCCTGCATAGAGCTGGAGCCCATTCTACTAAGTGAAGTATCACAAGAATGGAAAAACAAGCACCACATGTACTCACCATCAAATTGGTATTAACTGATCAACACTTATGTGCACATATAGTAATAACATTCATCAGGTATTGGGCAG
>CAUYRB010067781.1:0-32059 GCA_963574695.1 Propithecus perrieri
GATCCTCCTGCCTCAGCCTCCCGAGTAGCTGGGACTACAGGCATGCGCCACCATGCCCGGCTAATTTTTTCTATATATTTTTAGTTGTCCGATTAATTTCTTTCTATTTTTAGTAGAGATGGGGTCTCGCTCTTGCTCAGGTTGGTTTTGAACTCCTGAGCTCCAACAATCCGCCTGCCTCGGCCTCCCAGAGAGCTAGGATTACAGGCGTGAGCCACCGCGCCCGGCCTCCAGTTTCTCTTAATCTAAGGGGCCCTGAGTAGCCAAAAGAATTAAAAAAGAAGAACAAATTTGGAGAACTCGCACTTCCTGATTTCAAAACTTACTACAAAGATATAGTAACAAGACAGCGTGGTACAGGCATAAGGGTAGACATATAGACAAATAGAATTGAGAGTCCAGAGATAAACCCACACATCCACGGTCGATCGATTTTCAACCAGCATGCTGAGACCATTCGATGGGGAAAGAATAGTCCTCTCAACAAATGTCTCTGGGACAACTGGCTATACAGGCAAAAGAATGTGTATTCTATCTCAGACCGCATGTGAAAATTAACTCAAGATGGATCAAAGGCCTAAATGTAAATAAAACTCTTATAAGGAAACAGAGGTATAAATCTTCATGACCTTCGATCAGGCAATGGTTTCTTAAATATGACACCAAAAGTACAGGCAATAAAAGGAAAAAGTAAATAAATTGGACTTCATCAAAATTTAAAACTTTTTTTTACACGAAAGAACTTTATCAAAAAGTGAAAACACAATTCACAGGTTAGGAGAAAATATTTGCAGATTATATATCTGATAAGGGATGCATATCCAGAATATATAAAAAAGTCTTACAATTTAACAATAAAAAGACAAATAATCCAATTAAAATGGGCAAAAGATTTCAATAAATATTTCTTTAAAAAGATGCACAAATGGTCAATAAGGATGTGAAAAGATGCTCAACATCGTTAGCTATTAGGGAAATGCAAGTCAAAACCACAATGGACTACCACTTCACACCCACCAGGATGGCTATCCTAAAAACTAAAACAAAAACAGAAAATGGCTAGTGTTGGCATGGACATGGAGAAATTGGAACCCCTGGGTTTGCTAGTGGGACTGTAAAACAGTTTATTATAACGTGTATCAATATTGGTTCATTAATTGTGACAAATACATCAAATTAACATAAAATGTTAATAACAGGGTTAACAGCGTGGGGTAGATGGGAGCTCTTTGTGCTCTCTTTGCAATTGTTCTGTAAATCTAAAACCATTCTAAAATAAAAGCATTATTTTAGAAAGATAAAAGCAGTGACTGTGCCTGTCGCATCGGTTTGGGTTTGGCGAGTCAGTGCCCCTGTGGAATGAAAATATCCAACACTGCAACTCAGAAGCAGTGCAAAGAGGATTGCGGAGGCGGCTCATAGGAGAGTGATTTGAATATCAAAGGTGTCAGGGTGACCCTGGAGAAAACTGATCAAGTGCTTTTGCAAACACACCAGGGAGCATTTCATATTGCGCTGTCCATCCTCATGGCTGCTGAAACCCGATCAATACTTGATGGATTCTTTCCCCCACTCCCTTTTTTTTTAGAAACAGGGTCTCGCTCTGTTGCCCAGGCTGGAGTGTAGTGGCCCCAGCACAGCTCACTGCAGCCTTGAACACCTGAGCTCAAATGATTCTCCCACCTCATCCCAGCCTCCCGAGTAGCTGGGATGCCTGGCTAATTTTTTTTTTCCTTTTGTAGAGATAGGGTCTTGCCATGTTGTCCAGTTTTGAACTCCTGGCCTCAAGTGATCCTCCCACTTTGGCCATCCAAAAGTGCTGGGGTTACAGGCATGAGCCGCCGCACCCGGCCTTGATGGATTCTTTGTTCTAAAATGGGCAGGTGGCCCCAGCAAGATGATGGGTACTGGCCCCTGTGACAGCCTTGCAGCCTGGGTCACTTAAAGCCACCTGTGCTCTTCCTAGGAGGGATTAGAAGGGATGCCAGGGCCCCCAGCTCCCAGTGTTAAATGATGGCTCCAGACTCTAAATGCAAAGCCATGGATGGGTGGGAACGCTGTAAGGGCCTTTTCTGGCTCACCCTGGGGGTACTTATGGTTACAGGTGTGCACCCCACACCTGATCCCACAGGGGCTGGGGCAGGGAAGGGGCAGTCCCTCTCTCGTAAGTAGCAAGCAGATCCATGTCTCGTGGGGAGAATTAGCTCTGGGGCGGCCTGATTCTGTGCTTTGGGAAATCCACTAGAACCAGCCTTTGGCTACAAACCCCCAAGGCTGCTCCCACAAGTCTTCTTGGGGCAAACTGGGACTTTGACACTGCCAGCAGGAGACTTTGGGGTCTTGGGGTGCGCCAGGCTGAGCTTTCTTGCTCTCCTTTGTCCCCATGGGAGGGGAGGGTAGATGGCTTTGGCTGTGCACGAACTGAGACAGTCTTGGCCTTGTGCTGTGGCTTGTTCCGGAGGGTCATTCTGAGTGTCTCGCGGGGGCGGGTGAGGCAGGGAACACGAGGCCACACAGCAGATGGTCGTGCAGCCACTGACAAGACGATCTCTAAATACAGACAGGAAATTATCTCCACGACATTCTGTTAAGTGAAAAGAACATCAAAACGTGATTCCGTTTGTCCACTGAAAATTTGTAGCAGGTCAAACCAGAAACTTAGCATTCGTTGCCGCAGGGGAAAGTTCCTGGGGCACTGGGTTGGGAAGGGAATCAGTGAATTTGTGTACCCTCTTAAAGTGTTGAATTTTTACTGTGTTTGTGTATTAAGTAACATCTCATATATTACATTATATTTTTTTAAATCAAACTTAAGCAAACTGGTTCAAAAAGTTAAAATAACAGCAAAAACAACAACAACCCTTTTCATACCAATTAATTGTACTAGAATGTTCCAAGCAAATATCCTCTTCCACAAGCCAGGGTCCAGCCTTGCTGCCTCCTCCTCCAGGCCACTGGGCCTGGTTGCTGGTGGCTCACAGGGACTTTATCTACCATAGTCTCCATCCTCCACCAGCATCCTCAAGCCACCCCAGATACACACATAATTGAAGTAAAAATCGCATGGTCACCACCTAAAGCCAAGTCCTCCAATTTCCCCTTCTACCTGCACTGTGTTCCCAAGACCCTCTGTGTTAGCTGTTGCTGTGTAACACACACAAACTCGGCGGTTCAAAAGGACGCACATTTCTTGTGTGGTCAGAAGTCCAGGCACTGCCCCGCTGTGTCCTCGGAGCCTGCAGGATTCCCGGCGTCGGCCAGGCCCGCGTCTTCCGCTGGAGGCTCAACCAGGGAAGCCCACTTGGGTCGCTGACGTGACTCATCTTCTTCCAGCTGTGTGGCTGGGGCCCTGCCTTTGCTGGCCGTTGACTCAAGGCCCCCTCAAGTCCTTGCCGGCGGTTCTCTGCTAGGTGAACTCCCATGACATGGACCGCGGTACACGAGGCCGGCAAGGAGACCGTCTAGTGTGTGCGTAAGACGGAGCCTTGTGTGTGTATCCGTCGTCACATGGTCAGGGGCTGTCATCCCATCACCTTCGCTGTGTCCCACTGCTTATGAGCAAGTCACGGGCCCCACCCACACTCAAGGGGAAGATACTCTGGGGGCTACCCAAGGGTCTGTCTGCCACGCCCTGAGACTTCTGAGCTGCCACTGGCAGGGCCCTTGGGAAACAGCTGTGGGGCGCCACTCTGCGGGATCAGAGGAGCCCTGCAGGGTTTGTGCCCTGGCAGGCTCTCAGAGGCACAGTGGCTGACCTAAAACACGAAGGCTGCACCCTAGCCACGGCTTGTGCAGGTACCACTGTGTGTGGTGTCAGGGTGGCCCTGACTGGTGCAGTGCGCGCCCGCGCAACTTTGCATGGCAGCCCTGACCCCACCTGCGGATGAGAGGCTGCCTCAGAGCGCTGCTCCCCGAGGATTAGTATCTGGGCAGGCTCCAGTTCCACCGACAGACCATATGTCGATGCAGCTGAGTTTACTTCACACTACACCCTCTGTCCCAGCTTTTCCTTGACTTTTCAGTTCCTCAAACACATCCCTAGCTTGAAATATTTTCTTCGGAACTTTTGGCTCTGTTTTTACCCTAGGCAATTCAAAACTCACAGCTTCTGAGAGTTTATTTTCCTACACTGCTGAGTGGGTCTCTAGAAACGAAGCATCAAAGTCAGCTGGAGTGTCGTTGAGTGAGGGTCCTGATTCTTCCAGAGCAATGACAGTCACAGTTGTCACATGGTGGGGACAGCCCACCCCCCACAATGCATCTCAGTTGCAATGTCACTGTTAGAGGTTATGTACACACCCCAAACAGGTAAATCAGTTCCCAGGTGTCTTTAGCACAGCCCAAGATTATTTTTCAGTTAACAATAAGCATATTAATAGAAGGTACAGAATTTCAGAATAGCATCACTGAGTTTGTATCAGGACCCATTTACCAAGATAAACCACATTCTGGACCTTAAAACAAGTCTCAAAAAGTTTTTAAAGAATTCAAGTCATACAAAGCATGTTCTCTAACCACAATGGAGTTACATGATAAATCAAAAAGATTTCTGGAAAATCTCCGAATGTTTGGAAACCGAATAACACACTTCTAAATAACCCATGGGTCAATCAAAAATGAAACGAGGCCGGGGGTGGTGGCTCACGCCTATAATCCTAGCACTCTGGGAGGCCGAGGTGGGAGGATCGCTTGAGATCAGCAGTTCAAGACCAGCCTGTGCAAGAGAGAGACCCCGTCTCTAATAAAAATAGAAAAATTAGCTGGGTGTCATGGTATACGCCTGTAAGTCCCAGCTACGTAGTCCCAGCTACTTGGGAGGCTGAGGCAGGAGGATCGCTTGAGCCCAGGAGTGTGAGTTTGCAGTGAGCTATGATGACTGCACTCTACCTGGGGACTGACTCTGTCTCAAAAAAAAAAAAAAAAAGAAAGAAAAGAAAGGAGGAAATACTTTGAACTGAATAAAAATGAAACCAGCATATCAAAATTTGTGGGATGCTCCTAAAGCAGGAATTAGGGGAGATTTACAGCCTATATTATAAATTTATAATA
This sequence comes from Propithecus perrieri, assembly GCA_963574695.1. Taxonomy (NCBI): domain Eukaryota; kingdom Metazoa; phylum Chordata; class Mammalia; order Primates; family Indriidae; genus Propithecus; species Propithecus perrieri. The sequence continues at coordinate 5,050 of CAUYRB010067781.1, forward strand.
AATGCCCATGTTAGAAAGAAGAAAGGTCTCAAATCAATGACCACCTGAAGAAACTAACAAAAGAGCACAGAGGCATCTCAGCCCAGGTGTGTAAAGCCCACATGTGATCCCGCACCCTGCTTCTCCTGCTGCCTTCCCTGCCCTGTCAGCGTCACCCCTTCTCCACATTGCTCACCCGCAAACTGAGCGTCCAGCCCACTTTCCCTTCCACCCCTCTCCAGCCCGTCAGTCAAGCCTGTTCCTCTGCCTTCCAAGGCGGGCCAGAATCTGATCATTTCTCACACCCATGGCAAACAACTTTATTAACTAGAGCACAGTGCTTATGTGCAGTTCCTCTGTCTTTAGACTTGCAGATGCCACTCATTTCCAGAGTTTCTTAGCTCAGCACTCTCCCCTCATCCCCTTCAGTGAAGTCGTTGGGTACATTTGTAACACAGTTATATTCTCTTGTCACAGTCTGCATTTCTTCCTGGGATCCCCCAGCCTCCTAAATGGTTACATTCATAGGACAGTAATAGACTTTTGGATATTAACAGGTATCCTGCAATGTTGCTGCAAACACTGATTCATTCTAGGAGTTTTTTAGTCAATTCTTTGAGATTTTCTACATAGACAATCATGTTGTCTATGAACAAAGACAATTTTGCTTCTTACTTTCAAATATGTATACATTTTATTTCCTTTTCTTGTCTTATTGCACTTCCTAGGACCTCTGGTGTGATGTCGAATAGTAGTGGTAAAAGGGACATCTTCACCTTTTTTCCAATCTTAGAGGGAAAGCATTCAAATTCTCATCATTAAATGTGATGTCAGTTGTAGGTGTTTTATAGATTTTTTTTCATCAAGTGTAGGAAGTTCCCCTTATTTCTAGTTTACTGAGCATCTTTATCATGAATGGGCAACGGATTTTGTCAAATGCTTTTTCAGCGTCAATGAAGATGATCGTATGATTTCTTTAGCCTGTTAATAGAATGGATCACATTAATTGATTTTTTTTTTTTTTGAGACAGGGTCTCACTCTGTCACTCAGGTAGAGTGCAGTGGCATCATCACAGCTCACTGCAACTGCAAACTCCTGGGCTCAAGCCATCCTCCTGCCTCAGCCTCCAAGTAGCTGCTCAACATGCCAAAGTGCCATACTTTGGGGTATCCTTTTCTGAGCCCCAACATAGGCCTCTTTAGATTATCTATTTCTCCTTCTTTGAGTTTTGGTAGTTTATGTCTCTCAAGGAATTGATCCAGTTCATCTATCAAACTTGTGGGCATACAGTTTTGACAAAGTCCTTTATTTTCCTTTAATATCCATAGGGTCAGTAGTAATGGCCCCTCTTGCATTTCTAATATTGGTCATTTGTGTCTTCTTTCTTATTTTCTTGGTTAGCCTGGCTAGAGGTTTACCAATTTTATCTTTTTTCTTTTTAGAGACAAGGTATCACTCTGTCGCCCAAGCTGGAGGGCAGTGGCGTCATTACAGCTCACTCAAACTCCTGGACTCAAGTGATTCTCCTGCCTCAGCCTCCCAAGTAGCGGGGACTACAGGCACGTACCACCACACCCGGCTAATTTTTAAATTTTTTCTTGTAGAGACTGGTCTCACTATGTTGCCCAGGCTGGTCTCAAACTCCTGGTCTCAAGCAATCCTCCTGCCTCAGCCCAAAGCTCTGGGATTATAGGCGTGAGCCACTGTACCAGCCCAAGTCAGGAGAAATAAAGACTCCTTTTTTGAGCTGGTTTTACAGAGAAGACAGATCAAATAATGATTAAGTCTTTGTGAATGAGGTCTGTTCTCCCTCTGGTGCTGGGAATGTGTGCTGCATTTTTATGGAAATAAACAAAGATTAGCCCAATGAGAAAAGCAAAGATTTATTTACACAGAGCTTGCTGTGGCAGGGAAGCAGCCACCCTCACTTGGGCTTGGCAGAGACTCAGAGGCAGGCAGGGGCATGGGAAAGCTGCACGGGGGGGAAAAGGGGAGGCCAGGGGTGCCCAGTGGGGCAGTTGTCTGGGGAGCTGCTGGGCTCGCTAGAGGTGGGGCCTCATCTGTGATTGGTTGGGGGAGCGTAATGGCTTTCTCTGGCTGGCCCTAAGCTGGAAGTGGGGAAGAAAGTTAGGGGAGCTATCCGTTATTAATCAAGTCTGGACCATTTGGGGCCAACTGGGCCAATCTGACCTCCACAGCAGCTTCCTCCCAGGGCTGGTTGCTGTAGGCGGTGGCCGCAGTTCTAGTCTACGTACAGCCTGGCCCTTGTCTGTGTATTTGGCCTCTCGTTTTCAGGGCTGCTGCTAAGCTGGGGAGCAGCAGGCGGGACTAGCTTAAGTTAAACCACCACAAAGCCGAGGCTCTGACTGAGATTCTGCTGTTCCTCTTAGTAAGTGCTTCCAGCTTCTCGTGAGTCTTTGGTTAATGTCCGGAGTTCCAAAATGGCAACCCTAGCAATTTCTTGCCAATTTTTGTTGCTTTTTAGAATGGGCAGGATTTCAGGATTCCTAACTGTATTTTCATTAAATCACTTGCCGTATTAGTTCTCAAAGAGCACAGGGATGCTTCTACGTAAGTTGTTCTTTAGAAGTTATTTTCCTATCAGCTGACTTTCGCTTTCCTATCTTATCTTGCGGTGGTGCTAACGAAGCCCCGCTGAACCAAGAATTTCTTTCCCAGCCCATTCTCGTCTTCTGTGATTTTTTTTGTTTCTTCCTTTCTTCTTTTTAAAAAGATATAAGTAGAGAGTTTATTTGGGCCAATTTGAGGACTGCAACCTTGGGGACACGGATTCAAGTTGCCCTGAATATACGTTCCCCTCTGTGGTTTTCAGCTAGCGCTGCCCCGCTCCTGTTCAGCACGTAAACCGCCTGCCCACGGCTTTAATCAAGAGCAGGCACCTTTTATCCCTTGTCTTTATCAACACAGCCCCAAGCTTAGCATAGGGGCTGGCATAGGATAGGTGCTTAAGAAACGTGTATTCAGTTGGGTGAATAGATAAACCCCCTCTTGGGTGACACATTCTTTCTAGGGACACAGCAAACACCACTTAGGCGGAATAGGAGCAGGTAGACATGGCTGGCTTCAGACACGAGAGGGAGACTGATGGAGAGAGAGGCAGGGCTGTGAGACCACGCAGGCCCCCAGAGACGAGAGAAGCTGCCACTCCCAAAGGCCTTCTAGAATCCTGAAGCTTGCTGCCTGACCTGCCCCAGTATGAGATGCCTGTTTTAGTGTTAGCAAGTTTGCATGGGTTTCTGTTTGTTGCTACCAAAGACTCTTGACTAGAGCAACACGGACGGATTAAGGGGGGTAGATCCACAGACATGTCAGTGGAAACGGTGCATGAATTCTCTGTGTGATCCAGAGAGCAGCTATGTTGCATGTTCCTGTGGTCCTTTAATGCACATGCTCAGACCCCGGCACCACTGGGAATTCCACCCTCCCTCTCCCGGGGCTAATGTTATGGAGCAATGGGCATCGCAGGACAAGTGTATATGTAAGGCAGCTGTACATTAGGGCTGGGGGTGGGGGCTCTAGTACAAGGGCAGGAGGGGAAGCGCATGGATGCTGACAAGGGGGCTCCGGCTCCAGAGGGTTGGGCAGCCTTCGTGGCCTCCCCACCACCACCTCAGTCGAGCGAAGTGATGGACGAGGAGACTCTTCCGGGCTCTCAATGACCTGCTTCTCAGAATCACTTTGGAGAGCCCATGGAGTGCAGGAGCACAAAGGAGCCTTCCCCACGTGCAGCCTTCCCACCCAGAACTGAGACACAAAGCCACGCCTAGTGCCAGGGGACACCAAGCCATTTGCTCAGCTCGAAGTTAGAGCTTTGTTACACTGAAGAAAGGGAAGGACGGATCTTGGCACAGTGACATTGCCTGTCACTCTCTTCTCTCCGCTGCATATCCTCCATGAGATACCCTCTGGGGACAGGGTGCCTGAGTGTGAGGCTTTCTCACCCATTGAACACTTCCTCTAGCCTTCCACCAACGACACCTTGATTTCATTACAATAGCTAGATAATAGATCTTGATTTTAGGTAGCACAAATCTCCTTTCATTGTTTCTTTTTCTTTTCTTTTCAGAAATGCCTTAACTGTTCTAAGATCTTTATTCTTCCATATGAATTTTAGAATCAGTTTTTCTAGTTCTTTGTGAGACTTTTGCTGGATTTTAGTGTCATCATAAACCTGACCTTGACTGAAGAAAACAATTACATTTTCCTTGGAAAAAAGATCTTTTACTCCAGGGCAGATCCAGGTTTGTGCTGAACGGAGCAGAATAGCAAGTCCAGAAGCAGGCCCAAATGTGTCGCAGAACTTGTAGAGTTGACATGGCATTGCGCGTCAGTGGGAAAAGAGCACACGGCACAGTAAAGTGCAATCGGGGCCAGGCGCGGGGGCTCAACACTCTGGGAGGCCAAGGCAGGAGGATCGCTTGAGCTCAGGAGTTGGAGGCCAGCCTGAGCAAGAGCGAGACCCTGTCTCTACAAAAAATAGAAAAATTAGCTGGGAGTGATGGTGTGAATCTATATTCCCAGGTATTCAGGAGGCTGAGGCAGGAGGATCACTTGAGCCCAGGAGTCTGAGGTTGCAGTGAGCTATGATGACACCACTGCACTCTATCCCTGGTGACAGAGTAAGACCTGCCTACAAAAAAAAAAAAAAAAATGCAGGTGGATTGTTACCTACCACCATATCCCAAAGTAATTGCCAGTTGAATTAAGGGATTAAAAACTCAAATGTTAAAAACAAAACTGCAAAAACTATTAGAAAATATAGAAGAATTTCTGTTATGATCTCAGGGAAGAGTAGTTCTTGGTGAAAAAGCACAACTCATAAAAGAAAAGATTGGTAAATTTGACAACAAAAATTTAAAACTTTTGTATGACAAAAGAAACTACAAAGCAAGCTATGGACCAAGCCACTGAACAGATTTCACAGGATGTATGTAATATATATCAGACACAGGATTTGTTCCAGAAGAAAAAGATATACTCAATAGAAAAATAGGCAAAGGATACTAAGGGGCCATTCGCAGAGGAAAACTCTGGCTGGCCGATAGACACGAGCGAAGATGCACATCCAGGGACGTGCCAGTTCAAGCACAGTGAGACGCTGTTTCATACCCATCACACTGCAAAAAGTCACTTGGTGTGTCCGTGCCAGCAGGTCACAGGTAAATGCAGACTCTCATATAGTGCTTGTAGGCTTGTTAAGTGGCGTGACTACTTTGATCGATGCGGCAATGCTAGCGAAATTGAAAATATGTTCCACCACCCAGCACTGTCACTTGCGGGGGCCGGCCTCTGAGAAGCTCCTCGCCTGTGCTCGGGGTTGCTTCTATCAGACAGTGTTTGCCGCAGCCCTGTTTGTAACTGCAAATAATTGGAAGTGACCTGAATGGCCAGCAGTAGGAAAATGGATACGCAATTAAGAAATATTCTTATAGAGGAATAACATATGCACCTATTAAAATGAATAACACGGCTCTTCGTGTATCAATATGAATAGATTTCAGAAACACAGTATTAAGTTAGAAAACCAAGTTGCGGAATAGGCACCTTTTTTTGGTGAATATACAAACACATATCGAAGAGGGAAAGTGCTGGGTTGTCAAGCGTCTGTTCAGCTTCAGTAGGCGCCAAGCTCCCTCCCACTGGCAGCGGGAGAGCCGGGCTTGCTCCACATCCTTGCTGCTTCCCAGGACGCAGAACAACGTCACTTGGTGGTTCCATTTGGCTTCCCTGATGACTAGTGAGGAGGGGCACCTGTAAGTGCCTCTTGCCATCTGGATAACCTCTTTTGTGACGTGCCTGTTCAAGTCTTCTGCCGATCTTTCTTTGATAATTTCCGCCTTTTCTTGTTGATTTATAGACGCTTTATAGTTGTGGGTATGAATCTGTTGTGAGATACTTGGGAGAGTATGCGAAATGTCTTCTCCCACCCTGTGGCTTGTCCTTTTATTGTCTTAATGGTGTCATTTCATGAACAGAAGTTCTAAACTTTAATGCAGCCCCACGAACCCTCTCGTCCTGCATGGCAGTGCTTCTGCGTGTAAGGCGCCCTTGCCTTCTGAGACGACCGCATGTCCCTGAGTTCTGAAAGCTACTGTTCACCTTCCACATCGAGACCACAGTTCAGCTGGAATGTGGATTCCTTTGCCACCTCTCCCTAGAGGTGGTGTGCGATGCTGGGAGGGGGGTCCTCCAGCCCGTCCCGGGAGGCACAGCAGCCCTCCCCCAGTGCAATGACGGCTCTGCCCCCTAGTGTATAAAGCGTGTCCCCCACTAATTGTGTTCTGCTTTGCTCGTCTGCGGCTCCGGAGATGCGCCCTGGAGGCTGGCTCTGCCCGGCAGCTCCTTCACCGCTGCGGGGGCCGCGGTTCACAGCCCTCCAGGGACTCGCCGGATTGTGGGGACACGGCGGGTTCCGGGTACAGCGCCCGGGAAGGGCCGCCTGCCCTGAGGATCCGGCCCGGCCCCGTGCGGACTCACCCTGGGGGTCTCGCGCACAGCCAGCTGCCCGAGTGCGGTCCCCACCTCGTTCCCCGCCCTAGGCGGCCGCGGCTGCGGGCTCTGGCCGAAGTGGGAAGCCTGGGCCGCCCCCTGCGCGGGCCCGGGCGAGGGTCCGCAGTGCGCAGTGCGGCGCCCGGAGTAGCCGCGCGCCCGGGTCCCCGCACCCCTGTAAGTCCGCGCCGGCTGTAACCGCGCCCCGTGTCCTGAGATCCCGTGGCCCCCCGCCCGGCCCCAGCAATGCCACCGCGCGTAAAGCCCGAGCGGGGGCGGGGTACGCAGAGTCCAGAAGGGGCGCCACCCTGCGCCCGCCTTCCGCAGCGCCGGGCGTCTGTCCCGCCCGTGTAGACGCGGTGACCGGGGATCCCCGAAGCGCCTCAGTGTCCCCTGCGGGCGCTTCACCGCTGGAGCTCCCCTCGTGGAAGGACACCCCTCTCGATCCCGGCGCTGGCGAGGCCTCCACGTGGCCCTCGCAGGGATGGCTCCCTCGGGGTGGAGCTAGGGCTGGGTGTCTTCCCCCTGGGGTGTTGGGGGAGGGGCGGGAAACGTTGTGGACCCGCCCTGTCCATCCGGCCTGCCCTCCTCGTCCCCAGTCAGCACTGCTGGGCGCCCACTGCTCCCGCGTGCAGAGGCGACGGGGGAGGAGGCCGCCCCTTCAGTGGACTAGGGGGGACCGGGGCTGATCCGATGTGCCCTTAGCTGTCCTCCGTCCTGGTGGCCAGGGCCCCGTGAATGGACAGATGCCAACTGGCAGGAGATGGGGGCTGCCCTCTCACGCCCCTTAGCGTCCCGGAACACTTCCAGAGGTTCCTCAGAGGAGCCCATAGGATAGGCGACCTGGCGCTGCTCTGCTCAGCCTGGGGGCGCGGCAGCCGCATCTCCCACCATTCACAGCCAGGCCTCCAGCCTCTGCACCTGGGAAGATGAGGAGGAGAAGGGAGCCTCGGGAGAGGTCCTCTTGCTGGGTGCAGGCGGTCCCCCCACCGCACTTGATCTTGATGGGCAGTGATTTGAAGATCCCTGACTACCGCCACCCCCTTACACAAATCAAAACAGTTCAGGGTTCTATGAAGTGAAAAGACCCCTGTTCCCACCCTCACCCCATACTGTTGCCCAGAGCAACTGTTAGCAGTTGGTGTATGTGTGTTACGAGCTGAACTTCGTCACCTCTGAGTTCATATATTGAAGTCCTAATTCCCAGTACCTCAGGGTGTAACCTTATTTGGAGATAGGGTCATTATAGAGGTAATTAAGGTCATTAGGGTGGGCCCTGATCCTATATGACTGGTGTCCTCATATAATAAAAAGGGGACAGCCGGGGATGGTGGCTCGCACCTGTAATCCCAGCACTTTGGGAGGTGGAGGCGGGAGGATCGCTTGAGGTCAGGAGTTTGAGACCAGCCTGAGCAACATAGGGAGACCCTGTCTCTACAGGGAAAAAAAAAAAATCAGTGGCTGTGGTGGCCTGTGCCTATAGTCCCAGCTACTTGGGACACTGAGGCAAGAGCATTGCTTGAGTCCAGGAGTTTGAGGTTGTAGTAAGCTATGATTGTACCATTGCATCACTGCACTCCAGCCTGGGCAACAGCGCGAGACCCTGTGTCAAAAATAAATAAATAGGGCCAGGCACGGTGGCTCATGCCTGTAATCCTAGCACTCTGGGAGGCCAAGGTAGGAGGATTGCTTGAGGCCAAGAGTTGGAGACCAGCCTGAGCAAGAGCAAGACTGTCTCTACAAAAAATAGAAAAATTAGCCAGGCCTGGTGGTGTGTGCCTGTAGTCCCAGCTACTCGGGAGGCCGAGGCAGAAGGATTGCTTGAGCCCAGGAGCTTGAGGTTGTTATGAGCTGTGATGACACCACTGCACTCCAGCCCGGGAGACAGAGGGAGACTCTGCCTCAAAACAAAGAAACAAATAAAAGAGGGGGATTTGGAGGCAGACACGCACACAGGGAGGCCATGGGAGGGGATACAGGGAGCAGACTGCCATCTACAAGCCAAGGACAGAGGCCTGGATCCAATGCTTTCCTCACAGCCTCAGAAGGAAACCCTGTCGCTCTCTGGCCTCCAGACTGGGAGACAGTACATTTCTGTTGTTTAAGCACTCAACTTACGGTACTTTGTTTTGGCAGCCCTCACAAACTAATACAATATGCTTCTAAATATTTTCCAATAGTTCATAAACGTATCTCCATCAATAGAGGCTATTTTTACACAAATGCCCTCATACTATTCATGCTATTTCACCACTTATTTTTTCATTTTGTGATATATAATAGATACCTTATTTTTGGAGCAGCTGCATAGACTCACTCACTGATGCCCCATCATTGATCTCCCGGGGCCCTGCGGGGTGATATTTAGGTTGCTTCCAGGCTGTTGCCACAGACAAGAATACAGCAGTGATGGGATGATACTTTAATCTGTTCCCCCACCTGGCATCCCACGTGGCCTTGGAGCCATCCCCTAAGGGCCAACCCAAGTCCTTCCAAGACATTTGGCCCTTCTTGGGCTCAAATCTCAGTTTCCCAGCCTGGCTGGTTCTTGGCTGGTCCCTGCATATGATGTATGTGGGTTTCTAGCAGCAGACGGTGTTTTTTTAACTCTGCCCTGATCCAGACATGTACACTTGGAGAGACATAAAGGTTTGTAACTTTCTTTAGCCAAATTATGCCCATTTGCCCTTAAGGTTATTTACATGTTTTACATGTCTTTTCTTTTCCCCTTATTGTGAAAGGGTGTCTTGATACCTAATTGGTTGTTGTTGATACATAAAACATGCCTACTGATTTTTTTAATCAAACCACATTGTTCATGTCCCTTATTCTGTTTACAGTTTTCATTGCCTCTTGAATATTCTAGGAGGCTGATCACATGGCCTCATCCTTTCTAATAATCATCTTCCATTTCTTGTGCATGCCTTCTTGGGTGAGCCAGAACTTCCAGAATAATATTAGTTAATATAATAATGATGAGGGTAGGGGATACCTTTAACCTCTGTCTGTGCTGCTGCTGCTCACCCAGGTGACTCTCCCTCCTCTCTGTCATTGTGACTGCCCCAGGGTTCCTGGGGGTCATTCTCCCCGCCTCTGCAATGTAGGGAGTGAGCGCCTGGAAACTGCCATGCGACAGACTGTATTTTCCTGTAGAAAATGCACGTTCGCAATTTCCTTGACCAAACCGTAATGTCCTTGAAGTTTAGCCCAGAGACAGGCAGTTCTACTGCCACACGGATTTGACCTAAAGCTAACGTATTATCCCCCAAATCACTGGTTGGGCATTTATTTTAAATTGATTTCATCTGTCTTCTTGGAGTTCTGAAAGGCCTTCCAAGCACGATTTGGACTGCTGTGTGTTCTAAACCATCTGCCAGGGGAGCCGTGTGCTGCCCCGTACTTATTTCTCGAGCGAGTAGCAGCATTAACATCACTTCTTTGACATGAGACTTGTGCTCCGAGTTTCGGATCAATCATGTTTTAAAAGGAACCTTTGTATTGTTATGAAGACAATATAAATGAAATAAATGAAAGTTTGAAAATAAAAAAGAGGAAAATTCACTCCAAATCGTACCACCCTGACACAAAAATTATATTCATTTTTGCTCATTTACTTTTAGTCTCTGCCCATATATTTGTCTTTTTCAGAATTGCATTCATTGAATGTATGCAATTTGAGTGTCGCTTGTTTAATTTAATTTATTAAGTAGGTTCATGGCTCCACATGATCTGCATAATGACCATGCTGGTGGCAGCATGATGTTCCCTGTAAGTAAACGAATGGTAATTGGGTGACCCTCCCCTGACACTGAGCATGAGGCTGCTTCCCAGTTTTCACTATTACACGTAATACAGTGGACGGTTTTGAGCCAGGGCTTTTTCTGCCTTTGGATCACTTCCACAGGACAACCCCAAGAGTGGAATTACTGGGTCAAAAGATCAGAAGGTTTTTAGGATTTGTATTGCCCTCCTAAGGAGTTGTGCTGGGTCATGTGCTGCCAATGCAGCAAGCGGAAGCCCAGGGCCACTCTGAATGGTGGCTCCTCCTCTTCACAGACAGGACCTGCAGAGTCCCCATCACCTGAGTCCCGTTTGACTTCAGTCACAAGGGTTTGGAAAGGAGTCACAGAGTATTGCGTCTTTGTCCCAGTCTCCAACCAGAGGTGTGGCTGCAGCGGAGGGGCTCTCCCTGGAGGGGCACTGCCTTGAGATGACCCCAGAGGGCCCCAGGGGTTGCAGCCTGAGGTGTAGACTGTGCGGACACCACCCAGCCTGTTACCAATGCTCTGAATGCAGGCCAGCTGCTCCTGATCTTGTTCCTGCCTTGTTCACTCGAGTGTTTACATAAACTCCAACAGATACGCATTTTCAGCCATGTTCTTTTTTAAGGGAAAAGTATTTTGTGGCATTTTGCCCACAGCACCCACCGAAGCGGACAACGTCTGATACCTAGAACGATGAAAACTATGGGAACTATACAAAGCATAACACACAGCAGCGGTACTTCCCTGCAAGAGTGGTTTCGCCATCCCAAGTCCCTGCATAACGTGCCATTATGTGCCCTGGGCTGGGGGCACTGCTTCTCCCCGCAGCCAGGCCTCCCTGAGCCGAGATCCCAGGCTGCCACCGCAGCCATCAGCCGCCTTCGCAGGGAATGTTCCTGTGGCGGCCATAACAGCTGCTTAAAACAGCACACGTTCTTACAGCTCCGGATGTCAGCAATCTGAAATCAACGTGCTGGCAGGGCTATTGGTCAGCTCGGCTGCCATAACAAAGTGCCACAGATGGGGCTTAAACAGACGTTAATCTCACAGTTCTGGAGGCTGGAAGTCCAAGATCACGGTGCGTCCGCAGGGTAGGTTTCTCCTGAGGCCTACTCTCCTGGGCTTGTAGACGGCTGTCTTCTCCCGTGCCCTCACCTGGTTTTCCCTGTGTGTGTGTCTGGGTCCTAATCTCTTCTTGTAAGAACACCGGTCCATATTGGGTTAGGGCCCACTCTAATGATCTCGTTCTAACCTAATTAATTACCTTTTGAAAATGTCCTGTCTCCAGGTAAAGTCACATTCTGGGGTACTGGAGTTAGAACTTCAACGTATGAATCTGGAGGGGCACGATTCAGCCCCTAATGACAGCAGGGCTGCGATCCTTTGGGGAGCTTCGGGGGAACATGGATTTCCTCGCGTTTTTCGGCTTCTAGAGGCCACTTGCATCCCGTGGCTTGGGCCCCTTCCTCAGATCACCCTGATCTCTCTTCCGGCCTCACATCTCCTGCTACTGATCTCCGGCCCCCGTCGCGGAAGGACCCTTGTGACTGTACTGGAGCCTCTGGCTAATCCGGGATGATCTCAAGACCCTCAATTTACTCACATCTGCAAAGTCCCTTTTGCCAAGTGAAGTAACATACTCACAGGTTCCAGAGTCAGGAGGAGGATGTGTTTGGGGATCCGTCATTCAGCCCACGGCACGTGGAGTGACCTGGGCCACACAGCGCACAGCCACTGCTCAAGTCCTCCCCCAGCGCTAAGCCATGAAAGGTAGCGCTCACCTTCAGTTGCACAGAAATGCCTGGAAACAGGAACTGACCTTGGTTAGTGACTAAGACGAAACAACACGTGATGCATAATGGCAGGGAACGTGACAAAGGCAGACAGTTTTAATCCATTTCCGCAAGAAAGTAAAGCAAAAAGGCTCTGGAGGAAGGCGGCTCCTCTCACGTAAGGTGTTCCCGTAGGGTTTGCCGGCTCTGGGGTGACCTGGTGGGCAGCCGGGAAGGGGCAGAACCACAGAAAGTGCAGCCTGCAGAAGGAAGGGACAGCAGGGACCATGGGCGCGTTTACAAGCCAACCATACCATTTTAACAACAGCCTTGCTAAAATGGGCCCAGTGTTGCTTTAGGGTAAACGATGACAATCTCAAGCCTATAATAAGATTGAAAACACCACTCTGATTCAGTCCCTCTCCAACAAAACCATCGCAGTCCATTTTATTATTTTTTTAAAGAAATGAAACAACGAAGTATTCCCTGGAGGCCAGTTAGAGGCGCAGTCAAAACTTAATCACACCGGACATGTAATTAAAGCCACACTACTTAGGATTTTTAATCATCTGCTCCTTGGATAGTCCCTTACCAAATAATAATAATGATGATGGTGATAATTCAAGCCTCTGGCCCAACTGCAGATGTCTGTCCCATCCTCATGCTTTGGGGGATCCCAGAGCTGGGTCTTGGGTGTCACCTCAGCTTCTGCCGCTGAGAGCCTCCCAGCACCCACAACCACTTCCAGTCACATTTTGGTCTCATCTTTGTCCTCTCTCCGGCTTAGGCCCTGGGGCCCTCCCTTTTGCCCGCCAAGGCCCATTAAAGCCTTTCCTAACGAGCACCATTTACCTGTCTCCACTTTTAGTAACAGAAAAACCAATAGGAACTTGGATTTTTGACATTTGTGTTTCACTTCCCAGTTGGATTCTGAGGCAAGGCTTATGGTCAGCAGAGCTATTCTCGTTCCCTCCTGTCCCGATCCCTCAACTCTAGTTGGGTAGTGGAGGCTTTGTTCACTCCTCCCTGTAGCAAACCTTGGGGGTCACAGTTGTACTCCTGCCCCCATTCCATAGCGATTTACAAAGCGCTGCTTTCTCCCACGAGCTCAGCTCTCGCAGGGCATGGTCTGCCCTATACATGCTGCCGCCTTACGGCGCTCACCCCTTGATAGATTCCCACTGTATAGTACTTGACTTGCATTAAAATAGGTTTTGGAAGACTCCACAGGGACACAGGGTCTGTGTTGTCCAGCTGCACTTGAGTGTCCTGGGCCCTACTTTCTGCAAGCATGAGACCTGGCTGGAGAGCAGGTGCTGGAATAATCTAGAACAACACAGAACAGGTGGAGCGGGTGGCTGCCGAAGGCTGAGTTGCAACTGTCTTCCCAGATCTACTCCACATCTAGTGTCTCCTGGGCTGTTTCCCAGTCCATGCAACAAGGGGTTACATTTGGAGCACCACTGAGGTCTTGCTGGGGGGAAGGACAGTGTGTCTGGAAGAAGGGGGGCCTCTGTAATAAGATTTAAAACACCACTCGGGCCAGGCACTGCACCCGGTGGGCCTGGTTCTGATGCTGGCTTGCCCAGACTGCAGATTCTTCCACCTCTGGGGGCCAATCCTCCCCTGAAACCCAGAGCCAGGAATGCCTACCGTGGTGGGGAATGAATGTTGGGGAGCCCCCCACGCAGTGAGGGCAGGTGGGAAGAGCGGAATGGATGGGTAAGGAAGGTGTGCCCCTCCAGGGCGTGACTGGGTGTTACGGACACAATAATCCATATGTTGAAGCCCTAACCCCCAGAGCGGCTGTATTTGGAGATGGGGCCTCTAAGTCATTAAGGTTAAATGAGGCTGTAAAGGTGGGGCTCTGATGGGACAGGATGCGTGTCCTTATAAGAAGAGACACCAGAGTGCGCTCTCTCCCCCAGAGCACAAAGAGGCCCTGTGAGCACACAACCAGATGGTGGCTGCCTGCCAGGTAAAAGGAGGCTTCAGAATGAAACCTACCTTGCTGGCCCTTGATCCTGAACTTCCAGCCTCCAGGTTGTGAGAAAGTAAGTGTCTGTTGTTTAAGCCACCTAGTCTCTATTTTATGGCAGCTTAAGATGCTGGGAGAGGTGACCTTTCCTGCCTAGGAGAACCTTCCCTAACCCAGCAGGTACCCTGGCCCTTGCATCTGCTGTTCTTAATCAGCTGGCGGGCTGCTCCAGGCCAGAGCTGGGACAGGCCTTGCAGCTGTGTTCAGAGGCAGGCCTAGCTGAAAACAGGCAACATCACCCCTTCCACAGCCCAGCTGGAAGTCTCTGGGGTTGAACTTCAAGGGGGAGGGATGGAGGGAATGGGGAGGACACTTGATAGGTTGTTGCCACCTGCCTTTCCTCTGGCAACAACACTCCTATGTGAGGCTCACAGCTCAATCTCCATCCCTTACCCCCACACATGTGGTAGGTGTGTGACCCAAGCCCAGTCAGTCCCTTCCAGAAAAAGTGAAATGCGAGGGAAGGGCAGCTAGCCCCCTCTATTCCCTGGATTGCAAAGATGTGTCTGAGGCCGGGCCCTAGCTCCATAGAGGCATCTGGGAGGACAAAGCCAGCCCAGAGGCCAGGACTCGGGTGAGGCCTGCAGAAAATAAACTCCCAGCACTCCCAAGGTCCTGAGAGCTGACCTCCTTAGGTTCTGTGAACACATCCGTCTTCCGAGTCTTTTGTGCTTAAGGTAGTGCAGGTTTGCTTTCTGAAGGAGCCCTGTATGAAGACAAAGTCTTCCTCTGGGGACCAGTTTAGCCTCTTCCCTTGCTGCTGGCATCACTGGCTGCCTCAAGGCCACGGTGTGCTGGTTGAGGACAAATCCCAGGGTTAGACTGTCTGGGTTCAAATGCCAGCTCTGTTGTGTGGGGCAGACTGTGCCTCAGTTTCCTCATCTATGAAATGGGGATAATAAAATACCTGTTTCATGGGGTTATTGTGAGGATTAAATGGTCAATGACCTAGTGAGCCCTAAATAAGTCTAAGGTGAAGGCACAAGGCAGTCTCACAAAATGGAGACAGAAATGACTTTATTTATCTGCGATGGTGAACTCTGGGCCCATGTGGGCCAATGTGCGGTACAGCCCATTCTGCAGACAGTGACCCTTAGTGAGACACTAAGCACACCCAAGTGAGCACACCCAAGTGCTCAAGCCACTTCAGTTGTACCTTCAACCACTGCCTTGCTTCACGCCCTTATCTTGTCTTGCCAGGACTCACGCAACAAGCTCAAGTAATATTTATCCAGGAGATGTGTTTCGATCACCTTTATGTCCCAGATGGGAAGGGGGTGGTAGGGGGATGAAGAAGGTGAGGAGGGCTGAGGAACTGAGCTTAGCCAGGGAAACAGGCAACGACAATAAATGTTGAGCACCAGGACGAGGGCAGTGCAGGGCTCCAGTGAGGACAGAGGGCACCTGTACCGCCCACCCCACCCCACCCCCAGACTTTAAGGCCTCTGAGAAAGTGGTGTCTAAGACGTGTTCCCAAACAGAAGGAATAACATGAGTTGTGTTCTTAACCGGTTTTCCTGACTCACCTCTCTTCTCCGCCTGGCTCCCCTGCCACCAACTCTTTATTAGACAGAAAACCTAATATTGTCACTCCGCTGTTTAAAAGCTGTCAATGGGGTTTTGGAAATGAAAGTCTGACTCCTTGCCTCTTTCTTCCCCGTCTCCGCGGTGAACCCCGTCCGCTGCTGGCCCACCCCTCCCGGAGGCTCGCCTGACCCCCACAGGGCCCACCGCCAATCGCTCAACGACAGTGGGCGCGACAGGAATTTGTGCTCCGCAAGCTGGGAATAGAACACTCTAGACGGATTTTCAAAGGAAGCGTGTTAAACATATGCAAGAGGTAAAGGAACGCATGAAAGTGATGAGAACAGCAGAGGGGCCGCCCGTCCCCCGGGCCCGCGCGAAGCTCACCGGGGGCTGCGGGTCGTCCGCCTGCCGGCCCGGGCCCCTCATCCCTGCGCGCTGCAGGCCCCGTGCTGTACGCACACCGGGAGCCCCCCACCGCGGAGGCCGTCGGTTGCGGCCTGGCGGTTCCTCCAGGGCGGGCGACGCCGGGCCCCTCTGGCCCCCACACTGCTCAGACCACTAAGGGCACCGAGGTAGGAACGCGAGGAAGAGGCCCCGGCGCTCGGCCGCTCCCGCTCCCGAGCGAACTCGGAGGCCCCGCCCCAGGCCACCACTCTCCAATCAGCGGGGGCCGCGAAATGCGTGCCCGCCTCCCAATGCGCCCTCCACCAATGAGCGAGGTCCTAGCCGTCCTCTGCCCTGCCCAGCCCAGCCCCGAGCCGGCGCACGCCGCTGTTCGCGTGTCAGGCTCCAAATAAAGTTCTTCGTGGCTTTGAATTTTTTTTTTAAAGCGCCCGCTGCAGTCTCGGCCGCAGCGGGCGAGAGCAGCCGAGTCCCCGCCCTGCCACTTCCGGTCCCGCCGCCGGGAGCCGGTGCGGCTGTGAGGGGCCGCGTCTCGCCGCCGCCGCCGCCCGGCCGGGCATGGTGTTGGGCGCCGGGCCCGCCTCGCCTGTCTCCGGGTGCCCAGGTGAGGAGCGAATGCGCGGCTTTGCGGTGGGCGAGGGGCCGCCGCGGGCTCCCGTCGCGTCGGTGCACGGGCGGGCCTGCGGGCCGGGCCGAGGGCGCGAGCGGTACCGGGGCCGCCTCAGGCCCGCCAGGCTCCTCACACCG
Source organism: Propithecus perrieri (assembly GCA_963574695.1). NCBI lineage: Eukaryota > Metazoa > Chordata > Mammalia > Primates > Indriidae > Propithecus > Propithecus perrieri. The sequence continues at coordinate 21,790 of CAUYRB010067781.1, forward strand.
GGCACCGGGCAGGCGCGGCACCGGGACGCGGGGCCCAGCAGCGTGAATGGCAAGGGGCTGGGGGCCGGGGCGGCGGGGGCGGCAGGGCGCTGGCCTCGCCGGACAGTGAGTGATGGTGGCGACGCGGGACAGCCCGCACCGAGCACCTGGCCTGTGCCAGGCCCTGTGCCGAGCGTGGCACAGACCTGACCGCATTCACACCTCACGTCGCAGGAGCTGCCGCCTGCATTGTACCGAGGAAGCAGGGCGTCGAGCTCCTGGCCAAGGTCACCGGCCCCAACGTGGCCGGAGGAAGCCGGACTCGGACTCCTGATTGCTTTAGGAGTAGCGCTAGGCCGTAAGGAGCGGGGAAGGGGAGGAGGAGTGACCACTCCCACCTCGTCCACATACCTGCAGCGGAAAGAGTGTGTATGGACGCTTACCTGCAATTGGGGGTGGCCGGGCTAGTTTGGAAAATTTTACCGCGGCAAAGGAGACAAGAAGGGCCGAGCATCTTGGACAGATTAGTGCAGCACAGTCTTGATCGTAGACCTGGTTCTGCAGGTGTGTAATATTCCCCTCCCTGGGCTCAGTTTCCTCATCTATCACAGGAGGGGATTGGGCCCGCCCCGGCCCTCTGTGTGTTTCCTCCCTCCGGGAAGTGGGCTCAGGATGGATTGGAGTAGCCAGAGAAGGCTTCTTGGAGGTTTGGAATCTAGGTAGGAATCTCTTCTAAGGAAGAAATAGAACTAAGTGGTGTAGGGAAGGAGGGCATTCCAGACGTGGGTATCAGATTGAACAGAAGCTTCTGGAAATGAGCAGGGTGTTGTTGAAGAACAATGGGGGGACTGGCCTGCCAGGTGCAGAGGATTCCTGGCTGGGGAGCCGGAGGAAGGCAGGGGAAGGATAGAGGTGGGAGAAATATTCAAAGGCAGAAATCACCACCAGGCTTAGTGATGGGGGGCTCAAGGACCCCCACCTGGACACACCTGCCATTCAGGTAGTAGGCAGTGCTGGAGGGGGCAGGTTTACTGCTGAAAATAAAAGGGGCTGGGTTCCAAAGATGGTCAGCCAATCAGGGGGACTCCTGTGCCAGCTGGGAGGTTCCTGGGCACTGGCATTCTGTAGAAGAATGGGGTGTGGACTTTTATGTGTCCTGATCTGGGCCTCTTTGGCTGGGGAAGTTGAGTGTCCCCTAGTGACCTCAGTTCCATCTTTTGTGTTTGGACTGGGACTTCTTCATGCAGGAGGAGTTGTAAATAAGTTCCCCTCACCTTGAGCTAACTGGGCCCTGATGTCCCTGCACAGGTGACATGGCCTGGTTTTGCCACTCTACACGGGAGTGATGACGAGTACATATCACTTGATGCTGACACTAGTAATTGGCACACAAGAATCTCTTCTTTGGACAGTCTGAAAGCAGGTCCCACCCAGAGGAGGAACTTAACTGAGCCAATTACAGCTTGTGGAATTTAGAGACTGAGCATGCTATTCAGATGAGCTGATGTGTTACCAAAATGCTGCCTTAGTCAGAATGTAATTTGAAGTAAAGAGGAAGTTTAGTTTTAAACCAGATCTTCAAGAGATGAGGCATATTGAAGAAAGAAAAGAGAATTCTGAAGCAACTGCATGCATTCAGCTAACTTCTTGACAGTTTGAATAATGACTTTAGTTTGAATCCTTTTGTATAGATTTAATTTTACAGCTATGGAAACATTCTGAAATTAGACCTTTGGTTTATCCCTAAAGTGGTATGTGATTATGATACAGACAATAGATAAATAGATGGTCGCTATATACTTAGATTTCCTAGAATATTAGGAAAGTACATTTCGTATTATCTTCTATGGAAAACAAAACACCAGTGTTACATTATCTTATGTCTTGCACAGTCAGTGCCCAATATGTTTTATTAAGGGCCACAAACGTGTTGAAGATAGCAAACCAGGAAATTGACTCTTCCAGTGGAATTGGGTGTGGGGCATCCTTTGCCCACAGAGAAGACTTGGCATAGGGTGGTGGAGGCACAAAAGCATTAAGCACAGCCCGCAGGCTGCAGGGGCACAGGAGAGTGTCTCGGTGGTGAACCTTTCTTTATGTGAGTGATCGCTCTTGCCACGCTCCTCTGAGTCGTTCCTTCAGGGCAGGTCCTCAGGGAGCTGGGTGTGGACCCGGTGCTCCATTTTCTATGGGACTCGTCATTTTGACTTTCCTAAGGACTTTCCTAGGGTACTGAACTCTTTAACACACATTGTGCTTTTATCTTATTTTTAACTTTTTGCTCTATTTGCATTGCCAAGGTTAGCCAGAGGATAAAACCTGGTGGTACTTGTATATAGCGTCCGGTGCTTCCAGCAGACCCCCAAATAAATGGATGCATATCTTGGCCCATCGTCTAGTGATCCTGACTGATGTGCTCAAGTCTGGGCTCATGGCAGTGGACTTGGCCGGGGAGGCAAACACTGCTCTGTGGTCCACATCTGCCTGAAGGAATCCTCACAGGATCGTTCCCGGGGGGGACCGAGGCAGGAGAGCTTGGCTCCAGGTGGTGCTGCTGTCTCTGGTAGTTTGTGCACTGAAGTCCCCACAGGTGTTTTGCCTGTGTCTTGTGAAGTGACTTCATGAACTGAACTGATAGTTGCCTTGCCCTGGGTGAAGCCGTGACAATGTGTGTGTTCACTCTTCTGGTCTGTGCGCCTGTGTTAGGTCCATCTGAGGAGAAGGCATGGCAGGGTGGGAATGAAGAAACTAGTATTGGTTTGTTTTCACATTTTTGTCAACTTTATTGAGGTATAATTGAGGCACACTAAACTGCACATATTTAAAATATGTAATTGATCAGTCTTGACATACATACATATCCCTGAAATCATGACCACAGTCAAGATAAAAACATTCCGTCATCCACAAGAGGAAAACTAGTCTTCCTGTGGTGACTGCTTCCAGCAGCCGAGTGACTTTGGACAACTCATCTTTTGGGCCCCTGTCGTCCCAGGGTCCACTCGGTAAAGTGGAGTGGGAGTAGGGGCAGAAGTCCTTCCCAGGTTTGCAGTTCTAAGCTTATGCCTGCTCACGTGCAGAACTGTCTTTTGAAGGCTTCGGACCAGTGCTTCTTAAGGGGCTTAGGGATTGTGTGTGTATGTCCATGTCCTCAGCATGGAAAAGACCATATACATTTTAGATGATCATACTCAGTGTGTTGTTGTCATGACACAAAAATAGAAAATAAAATCTGATAGCCTATAGGGGATACGCAGAGGATGGTGTGAGGAACTGTGTAAGAGACCTGGGTTAACGTGGTTTAAAATACCAACGAGGAGAGTAGTATTCTGATATTTGGGCTTTAAGGATCTTAGCCTCAAACTAAAATTTCTGTGCTTAGGTCAAGCTTTTCATATGGAATTTTAAAATCACTTTCTGTTGAAAATGATCAGGGCGATATTGAAAAGCAACAAAAGGATATGAAAGCAACAAAGGAAATTCTGGAAATACTGAAGTGGTGACCAATTTTTTTCCTCAATCAAAAGAAGTTCCGGAGTCCCTCTCTGGAACCATGTGTAAAGTAAACAATAGTTAGGAGGAATGTCAGTTTATGTTAGAAATGGAAGGCAGATTCTAGAGGATAGTTACACTTATTAAAATTGGTAGCATCCTGTGGACTTTGGTGATAATAATGTATTAACGTAAGTTCATCAGGTGAAACAAAGACACCCTCTGGTGGGGGATGTTGATAATGGGGGAGGCTGTGCCTGTGTAGGGGTGGGGGCATATGAGAAATCTCTGTCCCTTCTGCTTAATTTTGCTGTGAACTTAAAACTGCTCTAAAAGAATAATAAAGTCTTAAAAAAAATGGTGGCATTTCTTCAGCCCTTCTCCTACGCAGTCAGGGGCATCTCCTGTGTTCAGTCTTTGTTGTCCTTCCCAGTGAGCTTTCAGTGGCGTAGCCTGAAACACAGGTGGGTGGCAAGCAGCCGATGAAGAAACTCTAGTTTGGGGCATGAATTATAACTTAGTCTTGATGCTGATATTGCCAATAAATAAATAAATAAATAAAACACAACATGAATGCAACACAACATGAATAATGAGAACATGCCTTTTGAGGCTCTGTCCATACCTTTGTTAAAGGAGGAAGGGAAGCAAAGCATTGTGGTGCCCCCTCCACCAGAGCCTGACGAGCACGTGGTCCTCTGCATCAGGGAAGGCAGACTTACCAGTGGGTGGTGGGGGACATGGGGACCCATTGGTGGGGGCTCGCTGGTGGAAAAGCTGTGGAGCCCCCAGGCCATGTGTTCCTGGGAGCTTTGTCACAAGCACATCTCAGGGCCTGGCACGTAGTGTGTACCCAGCGACTGTTAAATGCAACTCTCCTTTTGTAAAAATTTTAATTTACACTTTAAAAAGTTAGACTTACAGAGGATGGCATAGAGCTTACCCAAATTCATTATGAAGGAATCCAGTCTTATTAATATGTGCAGAATTTTTTCATAACTAAATTACAGAAAAAAAATTAAAACTGAAAAAAACCTGTACATTTTTTTCAATGTCTAGTCATTGTCTAGAGACACAGTCCTTACCCTGCCTTCCTTGCTGTCTTTCAGGGTAAAGGTGGCAGTAATGCTAACGCTAGCAAGCAAACTGAAGCGCGATGACGGTCTCAAAGGGTCCCGGACGTCAGCCACAGCGTCCGACTCCACTCGGAGAGTTTCTGTGAGAGACAAGTTGCTTGTTAAAGGTAATGGTCGTCCATGTGAGCTGTTTTGATATCCTAAAACAAAAGGAAGTTTGACTGCAGGCCCTTTTGGGATATAAAGCAGCTTGTTGCTGAATAGCAATATCTGTTTGAAAAGATTAAAAAACATGATTGCTTATCGCTTACAGTGGAAGGACTTGGTACCATGCAGATGATTAATGACAAAGAGGTGGTATTGGAACCTGTGGTGTGTCTCATGCACTGGGAATATTCCCAGGGTCTGCCAGAATGCTGGCCAAAATAATACGGTGCTGAGAGCCGCAGGCCTAAGACTGGGTTCAGAGCTGCCATCATCTTCCTCTCTCCCTGACTCTCAGCACCAGTTTCTGTCTGTAAAAGGGAGGGAGTTGAGTTCCATAATCTCTTAGGATCTTTTCCTATTTTATTCAGGTCAAAGCTTATGGTGATTCTTGTGCAAAATTAGTTCTCTTCGTAGAATTAGTAATATAAGTAGTGTCCTAGAGCTAGCTGTATTCACTGTATCCGTGTTGGTGAGAGAAAACTTTATCTTTGGAGAAGGATTGATAAAATTCGTGAGAGTATGTGTGTATGCAGATACGCATTCATTTGTGTGTTTGAGTGTAAATTTTGCAAGTGTTTACTGAGGAAACTTTAATAATTTTTAGAGACACAGGCAGTTTCCTAGGGTCATGTGGCCTCCAAAAGATGAAAAAACAGCTGCTTCCTTTAAGGAGCTTGTAATTTGCAGTAGTTTTTACTTTACTTTATAATAAGTGTTTACATTTGTTGTGTGTACAGCAGCTAGGAAGCAAAGCAGGGTTGAGCAGTGTGTGAGAACTGCCTGCTTTCGTGTCGTATTAGGTGGACAACGTGGGGATGGCTGGCATTTCTGTGTCGTAAAGGAATCTAATGTCAGGAGCGCGTAAATGCACTGGGCCTTCCAGACGCAGGTCACTGATAAACTGGGGACAGATGGGAACAGGAAGCCACTGGGTTTCTAGAGACTTAACAGAGTACTCTCTTCTTGTTCTCCCTCTGCCCCTGAATTTTGACTTAGCTTTGGGTTATCCAGCCTAATAGGTGATTGGTTAAAAGCAGTAAGCATCGTTTTTTACATCTTGGTCTCACCTATGAAGTCTGGGAGAACACTAGATTTAATTCAGAGTCTGCTACAGTGCTGGAGGGTTTACCCTGGCAGAGTCAGGGGTGGGGCAAGGGCCCGAGCACCTCACCTGGGTGGGCCTGATAGGACTTGAGTCTCTTTCTCAGATTCCAGCTTTAAGGTTCCACCTGCAGCAGAAGCCAGGAGCTAAGCAAGCCAGGGAAAGGGGTTTGGGGTACTTGCTGCAGTACTTGGAGTGGAGAGCGTTTTAGTGCCTGGGGAGTTACAGTGAGAAAGGCCCAGATGTCAGCTGAGGAGGAGCAGGTAGAAGCTAACAACTAGACTGTCCCGTCTTCTTTACCCAGTCATCATCGTGGTTAACACTGAGCACTTGTACCACAGACTGGGTAATTTGTAAACAATAGAAATGTATTTCTCATGGTTCTGGAGGCTGGGAAGCCCAAGATCAGGGTGCCAGCAGGATTGGTGTCTGGTGAGGGCTGCTGTGTGCTTCCAGGATGGCGCCATGTTGCTGTATCCTCTGGAAGGGACAAACACTGTGTCCTCACAGGGCAGAAGAGAGGGAAGGGCCAAAAGGGCCTAAGCTAGTTCCCTCCAGCTCTATTATAAGGCACAAATCCATTTATGAGGGCGGAGCCCTCATGACTTAGTCACTTCCCCAAAGGCCCTGCCTCTTAATACCAGCACAATGGGGATTAAGCTTCAGCATGAATCTTGGACCCATTCAAACCGTAGTAGGCACTTTATGGGGTAATTCTTGTTTGACTTTTGCAAAGCCTCGCCAGGTGAATGCTTCACTTTACCCAAGAAGAACTGAGACTCAGGTTAGCAGCTTGCCCAGGTTGCAGCTGTGTTGCTGCAAGACAGCCTGACCCAGCCTGGGTAGGACAGGCTCTGGGGGAGCTGACTCAGCAAGCAGAAACTGAAGGAGCTGGACCGAAATGCAGGTCCACAGAAGAGCAAGCTCAAGGAGGCTCTGAGTCTCTTCTGCACCTCCTGCCCCGCTCAGGGATTCACCTGGGGGCTCTCAAATGGCTCCAGGGCCTGGCAGAGCCCAGGGAAGCCCACTGAGGCACACCAAGCTAGATCCCTGCTGGCTCCAAGGTCAGGATACGTCTTTGCTGGGTTGACAGGGCCCAGCTAAGGTTCTTTGACCTTATGAAACCCATCAAGAGAGGAGCAGAACAACTCCTGAGGTCACTGTTTCTGTCCTGCCGGGGTACTGGTGATTGTCAAGTTTCGGGGGCCCAAAGCACTTGCAACAAATGGCAGTAGAGCTCAGTGTAAACCCCTCTCGAGGCTTGCTCCCTCCATCTGCCTCAGGTTGGCCGGGCTGAGTGGTGAGTAGTTTGGGCTTGGGGTGGAGGTTGGGTAAAGAGAAGGGTGGGCTGGACCTGAGAGAGGAGGCTGTCAATACAGTGTGGAGAGACTGCTCTGATGGTTGATGGTTGCTTAGTCTGCACCAAAGTGCTTCTCTGCTTAGCTTGCCCTTTGGTTCATTTCTTGACCCTTGTAGAGTCTGGCTGTGGTGGCCTTCCGTGCCCTGGGCCATGACGGTGCAAGCGGTGGGGGGAGGCGGAGGCCTCTGCGCATGGGCAAGGGCTGCCCCTCAGGCACTCTGGGGCTCGTCAGCAGCCTTTCTCCTCACGGTGCTGGCAACTGAGGCATTCCAGAGGTGCTGTGGATTGAATTTGTGCCAGCTCCCCACATTCACATGCTGTGCTCTTCACCAAGGCTGCTGGCGTCTCAGAGGATACTCGTGGCAGGGCACTGCAGCCCTGCAGGCAAGGTACTTATGTGCCCCCCATTTCCCAAGCACCCCATGTGTGCCCTGCGCAGTGCAAGGTGCTGAGCTCGGAGGGCTGGGGCAGGTGGTGAAGATCCAGCCCTGTGTTATGAGAGGCCCAGGGTAGGTGGAGGTAAGTCTGTGTTGTGTGGGGGCCATTGTGGCGATCAGGTGGATTTTGCAATCTGATATTTCAGTGCAGTCATACTTCAAGTGGGTCCTGTGGTTTGATTCTTAGTTAGAAAGGGAAAGAGTCTTAATTTCTCAGAAGGAAGTTGTGCAGCCACGGAATTGCGCAAGGTGCCGCATTTCTCCCAGAAGTGCTGGGCCACTGAGTGGTAGAAGTATTAGCATCTTGGAAAAGGTGAGACATTAGCAGTTTAAAAATAGCTGTAATTTCTTGCTCCCTTACAGGTGGGGTAGTGTCCTTCAGGTGGTGACAGTATGCAGGGAAGGGCTGCAGCCAAGAAGCCTCCAAGCTTGCAAAGCAGTTGGCTTGTTTTTTTGGTCATAGTCTTCTTGTTTGTCTCCTCTAAGGTGATACCTATTGATGTTAATGAATTATTATTTGCCATCATTTGAAGTGCAGAAAAACTACTTGTCATTTGTGACAACTCCCTAAGAGGAGCACTGCATGAGAATGCCTGGCTTGTTTTATATTCTGCACTGGGCTGAACCAAATGCGGAGCCTCTTTATTGAAACCCTGTGCCTTAGGATTGTATTCCTCATCTGCAGGGGCCCTAACTGTGGTGAGTGTCATCAGTAGGCTGGTCCCCAGCTTTCCTTAGCTTTGTCCTCCTTCCCTGAATGAGCTACACTGAAGACAGAAATGCAAGCATAACACTCACCTTGGAATTTAAATTCTTTTTTTTAAGACAGGCTCTCCCTCTGTCACCCAGGCTGGAGTGCAGTGGCCTCCTCACAGCTCACTGCAACCTCAAACTCCTGGGCTCAAGTGATCCTCCTGCCTCAGCCTCCCGAGTAGCTGTATAAGCATGCACCACCACACCCAGCCTAAGTGAATATTTTTTAATGTACACACCACCTCACAAGGCTGCCAAGAAGATAGACTCCCAGGCTTGCGTTTAGTCACAGAACTTGTTCTGTTTCCAGTCACAGCAAGAGGATGATGAACTGTTCTTCCTCTTCTCCCCACACCCAGCTCTGCTGAAGAGATTTGCCCTTTGTCTCAGTGTGAGAACACTCGCCCTGCTAGAACGGAGCCTGTGTCGCCCTGGACCCACAAGGAAGCAGCTGTGGGCCCCCTTCCTTTCCCTGGCTCCTCCTCTGTCCCACTCCACTTTCTGGGTGCCCATCTCACATACTCCGGCCCCAGAGCTGGTGAATTGAATGGGCTACCTGTGTCTACCCAGCTGCCCAGTTGCTTCATATAAAGAACTGATATCAGAGGCCTGTGGGGCTCCTGAACGCTGAGCCTTGGAATAGAGCCCTCAGCCAGCCTCCCCACTCCTCCAGCTTTGTGAGCGTCTGGCCTCCATCACCCCTTCCTCTTATTTTAAGGCTAAATAATGTTCCCTTATATATACTGTATATACTATAATTTCTTTATTCTCAACTGTTGATGAACACTTAGCTCGTTTCCATATGTTGCCTATTGTTAATAATGTTGAAATGAATATGGGAGTTGAGATATCTGTTCCACATACTGATTTCATTTCCTTTGGGTATCTGCCCAGAAGTGTGGTTGTTGAGTCATAAGGCAGTTTTTAATTTTACTTTTTTGAGGAACCTTAATACTGTTTTCCACAATAGCTGTAGCAGTTTACATTCCTACCGTCAGTGTGTAAGAGTTCCCCTTTCTTCACATCCTCACCAACTCTTGTTAGCTCTCCTCTTTTCCACAGTGGCCATCCTAACAGGTGCGAGGTAATACATTGTTGTGATTTTGATTTGTATTTCCCTGATGGTTAGTGTTGTTGAGCACCTTTTCATATAGCTGTTGGCCATTTTTATTTCTTTTTTGGAGAAATGTCTAGTCAGGTCCTCTGCCCATTTTGATTGGATTATTTGTGGTTTTTTTGCTGTTGGGTGTGTGAGTTCCTTATATATTTTAGATAGTAATCCCTTATCAGATATATGATTTGCAAATATTTTTTCCCAATCCATAGACTACCTATTCATTTTGCCAATTGATTCTTTTGCTGTGTAGAAGCTTTTTAGTTTGATATAATCCCACTTGTTTATTTTTTGTGTTGTGTAAGATAAGAAGCCAATTTCATTCCTTTGCATGTGGATTTCCAGTTTTCCCAGCGCCATTTATTGAAGAAGCCATTCTTTCCCCATGGTGTTTTCTTGGTGCCCTTCTCATAAATTAGTTGACTGTGCTTGGATTTACTTCTGGGCTCTCTGTTCTGTTGGGCTATGTGTCTGTTTTCATGCCAGTACCATGCTGTTTGATTATTATAGCTTTGTAATATATTTTGAAATCAAAAAGTGTGGTGCCTCCCCTACTTTGTTCTTCTTTCTCAAGTTACTTTGGCTATATGGGGTCTTTTGTGGTTCCACACAGATTTTAGAATTTTTTTTTCTATTTCTATGAAAATGCTATTGAAATTTTGGTAGGGATTACATTGACTATGCAGATTGCATTGGGTAGTATGGACATTATAACAATATTATAATAATTCTTCCAGTCCATGTAGATGG
>CAUYRB010067782.1:0-22763 GCA_963574695.1 Propithecus perrieri
TCTATATATTTTTAGTTGTCCGATTAATTTCTTTTTCTATTTTAGTAGAGACGGGGTCTCGCTCTTGCTCAGGCTGGTTTCGAACTCCTGAGCTCAAACAATCCCCCCGCCTCGGCCTCCCAGAGAGCTAGGATTACAGGCGTGAGCCACCGCGCCCGGCCGTGAATGTATTTAATACACTGAACTGTACACTTAAAAATGGTTAAGATGGTAAATTTTATGTTACCGTTTTAGCATAAAATGTATTTTATCCCAGTTAAAATTTTTAAAAAAGTTTATAGGAGCCAACTGAAAGGAGCTCTTGTTAGCCTAAGATTGGACAACTGGAGGATCAAAATAAATGATGCTTTCAATTAATTTATGCACATAAAATATGTAAAATTCCATGGTGTCATAATGATACTAGAAAAAGAAAGAAAACCTCACTGGCTACTATTGAAGGTTGCTCGGGTACCAATTCATTTCTTTGAAAATTGATAAAAGAATTCTCTTTTCCCCCAACTTTCCTGTATAAACTAACTTTGAGAGTAATCAAATAGTTAAATGAGAATATTCTTCTTTATAGAATTTCAGTCTTAGAGCAGAGAAGGAATTATAGAATTAGGAACTCACCATTTTGCAACCCTAAATGAAATAATGGATCTCGGCATGATAGTCATGGATGCTAAAGCCATTAAATGAAAGGTTGAAGGGGCCTGTGCAATAGAGGGATCAGAGGGGTCAGATTGACCCTTAGCACCACCTGAGAAACATAAAATAACTAAACTTGAATTTACTCAGCCTTTAGATCTAACCACTAGGTTAAATAAGGCAATTCAAGTAATACAGGAACAAGTTCAACAATCCTACATGGAAGCAATCAACCAAATCCATAATGAGGGACATTGCACAACACATATGACCCAGTTTCTCCAACAAATCAATGGCTTGGGAAAAAAAATGGAGAGAGGATATCCATTAAAAAAATAAGTGTAAGAGATAGAAGAGCTAAATGTATTCTTGTATTAGTTTGGATCCTAATTCTAGGAAACCATTTTGGAGACAATTGGGGAAATTTGAATAAAGACTAGGCATTAGATGACATCAGTTTATTAAGTGTAAACTAAAGATTTCTTTCATTTAAAAATATTTTAAAACTATTTTAATGATCTTTTTTCTGATAGTACAAGTAACTATCATTGTAGAAGAAGTAGAAAATATAGAAATGAAATAAGAATATATATTAAATAGTTACCCAAGTCTACCATTTGAAGAGAATCATTAGTACATTCAGGAGTATTTCCTTCTAGTTACATATTTATTCAATATAAGCTTCATTTGGTTTTACCTCAGGTGCACAGGATTGGGTTGGTCATGATCTTTGCTTCAAGACACACTCTCACCATTGGTCCTCTTTCATGTAACTATTTATAGTTTATTGTTTAACAGTATATTTGTTTATAGGTCATTAAGGAATAAATCCCTGTGACTCACCAGCCACATGAAAACTAGAATCTTGATGATAATATCTCTATCCGTGTAGCTTTTTCTCCATCCCAGCCCCTGCGCCCCCCTGCCCAGGTAGCTGCCATTCTGACTTCTGTGTTTAACATTCCCCTGCTTTTCTTCTGAGTGTATAGGTATATTTTAGTTGTCTTTAACTAATAAAAAGTCATTGCTGTAAGCAATATATTGCTAGGATCCATTCACATTGTTGCAAGAGGCTGTATTCATTTATTTTATATAATATTCCTTGTGATATTACCAGTGTATCCACTCTCCTGTCAATGAGTATCTGAGTTATTTCTAAGTTTTTCCTGGGAACAGTAGTGAGAGGATCATTCTTGTACACATTTCCTGGGGTACTTGTACAGAAGTGTCTCTTGGGCATACACCTAAGAGTGGAATTGCCAAGTCATAGAATAAAATAAGTTTACAAGATAAGGGCATATTGTTTTTCAAAGAACAAATTAATCTCTATATGAAAATAGATAAAGGGGCTGGGCAGGGTAGCTCACATCTGTAATCCTAGCACTTTGGGAGGCTGAGGCAGGAGGACTGCTTGAGGCTGGGAGTTTGCGACCAGCCTGGGCAACATAGTGAGACTCCATCTCTACAAAAAATAAAAACAATTAGCTGGGTGCAGTGGTGTGTGCCTGTAGTCCTAGCTACTTGGCAAGCTGAGGTGGGAGGATCACTTGAGCCCAGACATTGGAAGCTGCTGTGAGCTATGATCGAACCACTGCATTCTACCCTGGGTGACCAGGGAGACCCTGTCTCTAAAAAACAAAACAAAAAAAGAAAAGAGATAAAGGATAGGGAACAATTAAAGATAAGACATCTGTAAACATCACTCATAGCTTCATTTATGCTTTATCTTCATCTGACATAATTTACTTATTCTCTATCTAGTTAAATCTTATACTTAAGTTTCATCTTAAGATTTACTTCTCCCACATAGCCTTTTTTTTTTTCTTTCTTTCTTTTTTTTTCTTTTTAATGCCCCTCCAGGGCTGGCCATTTGAAGCCTTTTCTATTTAACCTACTCCATAGTGTTTTTCCCCTTTAAATTTCTTCAGTAATTATAAGCTATACTATCCCATCATTTCATTGCTCTTACAATATCTTGAAATTTATTCTCTAGGTCACTGTTACTTATATTTTCATCCTAGTATGTACTTGTAATTTTTAAAAATTGAATGACAAGTCTCAGCTTCACCATATTAATTATTCCTTAGTCAAAAACTGGCAAAGGAGAGTATAACTAATTACATGTTTATAGAGAAGAGCAAGTATAATTATTTGACTGTCCAACGATATTTCAAAAGGGAAGAACTGTGCATGTTTAGAGGAACAATAAGATTACCTTGAATTTTTTTAAAGCATACAGTTATGTCCAAGTTAAAATGCAGGAAACCTAATTTAGAAACCCATGAACAATCAGAGGTCACTGAAGAACAAGTTTTTTTCTTCCCCTTAGGGAGTTCATTCACACAAATGGACCACCAATTTATTATCTGGTTGTGTTCCACCCTTTGCTTTGGTTGGTAGGAAACTTGGAAACAAATTTTTGGTCCCTCTTCAGTATTTCTGGTATATACTTTTTTGTGTGTGTATGGGGGTGTGTGAGGAGGGGTGCTCAGTTTCCTTGTTTGTTTTTGCTGAGACAGAGTCTCACTCTGCCCCCCTGGGTAGAGTGCAGTGGCATCATTGTAGTTCACTGCAACCTCCAACTCCTGGGGTCAACGTGATCCTTATGCCTCAGCCTCCTGGGTAGCTGGGACTGCAGGTGCGTGCTGCCATGCCCTGTTGGGTTTTTTTTTTTTTTTCCTTTCTTTTTGGTAGAGACAGAGCCTCACTCTTGCTGAGGCTAGTCTTGGACTCCTGAAATCAAGCAATCCTCCTGCCTCGGCCTCCTAGGGTGATAAGATTACAGGTGTGAGCCACCACGTCGGCCTCTGGTGTGTGCTTTTAATTATTATCATTTTTTTTGAGACACGGTCTCCCTCTGTTACTCAGACATGAGGGCAGTGGTGTTGTCATAGCTCACTGTAACCTCAAAATCCTGACCTCAAGTGATCCTCCCGCCTTAGCTTCCCGAAGTGCTAGGATTACAGGCGTGAGCCACCACACCCGGCTCCGGTATATACTTTTATGTATTAACTTTATTCTTGGCTTCCTTTACTTTTAAGTGTCATCTATCTATTGATTTATATATATTTTGGTAATTTTCCTCAAACGTTTTCTGGAACACAGTGGGATGTAAGTAACTGACCAAATAAATACAGGAATAAATATACAAAAAATATGATAAACAAATTAGATAAAATGTACTCACAGATTATGTCCATTGCCCTCTCACTTGAGGTAAGGTATTTATTCCCTTTGTCTGAGGTTTGTAAACTGTGTTACCTACAAGGGGCAGCCTGAGGGCTAACCTGCCGAATTTCCTTCCTCTCTTCTCCTTTGCCCCAACCACCAGAGCAGCCCCTAGGTGTATTTGGCATTCAGATTTTATTTAAAGAAAGAGTTTTGATGGTAACAAATATGCAAACTTGTCTATACACTGTACACCTAATACACACACATCAGCTGATAGTATTCATTTTATTGTGTGCTGTCTTATATTCTCAAATTCCCCAAGTCCAGAGTTAAGGTAGATTACAGGTACCTCTCTAGGCCCCTAGCTCTGCTGCTCTGAGATCACCTCTGAATAGTCAGGAATACTGTGAGAACATTATTATAAAGTACATATAAGCCTTAATGTGTAAGTATTTTAGAGGATGAAGAAGAAAAGAGAGATAAGATGACTATTCGTCTAAGTCATACTGAGAGAATCTGGAACGTAGGAACTAGTAAATCACTAATTCATTTCTGCCATTAGAAAGTAAATATAACTATTGTGATATACTGCCTGCTTGCAACTTTTTAAAAGTGTACTAAACCGTAGAGGAGGAAAGCAGTCTCTTGGCTTCTGTGTACTCGGATGCACGCTGTGTGCATTGTACATACGGCAGAAGTCTGGGCATCTTGCTAGCTGTTGAGCTTCAGGATCCACTCTGATTGCTTTCCCCAAATTGGGCAGGAGGTGTCCCATTTTCGTGGGTACAAACATTCCCATTGCCGCCTTTTATCTCTCAAAACATTGTTCCTACTGATGATGTGAATCACATGTTATTGTGTTTAGTTGTGTATACTTCTGTTAGACTGAGTTTCTTAAGGGCCCAGGACTGTGCATTATTTATATTTGCATCCCTAAGCATCTGGCTTATGCTTAGCACACAAGAAAACAGTAATTATATGGGAACCAGAATATATGAGGTCAGATCTCATAAGTCCTTTTCTCTACCAGTTACTGTAAGTTTAGTTATTCAGTCAAAAAGCATTTGAGACCTTGCTATGTGTCTGGCATTGTGCTATGCACTGGTCATATAATGTCTGAATGGGCTGCAATCCAGCAAAGAGCTAAACCTAATGTGATTCAGCAGGAACCACTAGCCTCTTAGTGGAAAGGGATTCTTAGGGAATATCCACTTTCCTCTCTTGTAAAAAGTAACTTGTGGGGCCCGAAACTTTATTTCATTCCCTTCCCTGTAGGGCCAGGAAAGAGGAAAAAGCACATGACTTACCCAGGTCCCACACTCATCACACTCGACAGAATACCATAATAAGAACCAAACAATAAACTTTAATTTGAGTATAATACAGTAGTATATAATAATTCTTTTGAAGTATAAAAATAATTGTAAAAGTTATTTTTCCATTTGCAAGTAACTTATGCTACAGACTATAAATAGTACATTGAAGCTATGAACTACACACATTTCACTACATTCCTAAATGTGGGCCTTCCTCTCTGTCGTCACATGTAAGACAAATAGCCATGCACTACTACTCTGCAATCTTGAAACTTTGTCAAGACATTTCAAAAGTAACTATCCTTAATAACAGAATTGGATGGTACCCCTCTTTAAACGAGTCTTTATGTTTTTTGGCTCAATCCTATGGATTAAAAACTTTAAAAAAATTAGTCTAAAATTCTGCTATTTTTGGAATATCTGGTTTTCCCCCGAAAGACAGGAAACTGTCAGAGAGAATCTAGAGTGTTAAATTCAACAAAAGTTCATTACCATCAATGAAAAAGCTTTTCAAGTATAGGAAATTTGAAATAATAATAATTCACCGTGAGACAGATTTCATTGCCAAAATCTACTAAGGAGTTCCATCTGTCTTTTCTACTACTGTGTTTTCTAATATTTTAAATGAGGTAAGAATTATAAGAATGATTCTAAAAATTACAGCAGATGCTGCCGAGATCTGACCCATCTAGTGCCTTATGTGCTGAGAACCAGTTATTATTGGTAGGAACAACACAATAAGGAAACAGAGAAGCTTTGGCATGTGAAAAATGACGTATCTTTGTATCCTAGAATTCAGTTATTCAGGCCAGTTTATTTTGATTTGTGCTCTGAACTGATTAGATCTGGGTCTAAGATACAAGACAGGAAAATTGGCCATCTTCCTGAGTAAAGTGGAAATAACCTCTTGCAGCTGTCCAGAAGGCAAAGGCTATCTTCAGCCATTGATCTTCTCTCCTTGGCTGCTTTAAATCCGGTTATGTTTTAATCTCTGTTCTATACAACTTCATCACCCAGAGCAGGATGATGTCGGGATGTCAGGATGTCGGTGGCACAAGTGAAACTGCTAATAGAGTGCTTATAGGAATTTTTCTGACCTTAGTGCCTCAAGGAATTCTGACTTTGAGTTCTCTTGCCATCCATTCTCTGTTAGGGATGATAGAGATGGCGCTGGACTTTCTAGACCTGTAACACTAGGTACTTTAAGCTAATAGAAAAAGTCACATGGTACAGGAAGGCAATCTGAAAGGCAATCTTAAATACAAAAAGATGTGAGTCTGTTTTCTGGAAATAGGCTGTGAGCGTATGCTCAATTGTATAGTAGGTTTATGTTGTCAGAGCTCAGAAACATGGGGCTGGAATATGTATTAGGACAGAGTCTAGCCATTAGGAGGTCCTTCAAAGGGCTTTACACAATCCATGTTTTATTATTATTATGTTAATAAATGCCCACAATGCATATAGTCTTTGTAGCCTTACTTTCAAAATTGATGTTTATTCAGCAAGATACATTAGGAAAAATCTAACCTGTTTTGTTCCCTAAAATATAATGGAGAAGTGACTAACGAGATTTGTATATTTTGTTTCCTGAATATCTTCAGAGGTACCACACACATTTTTTCTCATAGTACTATCCTTTTTAAACACTGCAATACTCATCTTACTCCACTGTAACATGTTATTATCATCAATAATTACTGAAAGAGTAATCCCATAAGCCTGTTATCTATTAATGACTGGACAGTTTGATAAAGGGTCTTATCTGCCATTCTCAGAATCTCATAGCTATTATAATCTCTGTTCTCCCAAGATTCAGAGATGCTTTTACAAAATCATTTATGGAATTCCCCAAGAAAATGGGATGATGTACAGAGATGCCTAAACATAAGATGACAGAATGATGGTAATTCTTGAGCATCAAAGACATTTGTTACTGCAACTATGAGAAAATGCCATGAAATGCGAACATAAAAAAAAGTTACGCTGTTCTCCTTAAAGTCAGTAAATTACATAAGAGTACTCTGATGTAATTTTTGGAAGAAAGGCACCAGATAAGTCCAAAGTCTTATTGCTAGTAGAATCATACAGGGGCCGTAGACTATAGTACTTTGTTCAGCCAGGAGGCTAAATGTAAGAAAGTCAGTCACTGAACTTGAGGCTTGAAGAGCAAGGAAAGAAAATGTCAATAAAATAGAACCCTGCATCTTACTTTAAACTTGACGAAAATGATTTCCAATTTTATGTCAAAGTGGAAGCTGGTTCCTAGAACTCTGGAGCTATTTTAGATAGGCACTCTGTTTTCTTTGGCCCATTTCTTCATGATCCGGATGATGTACTCTACTTGAGTATTACCCGTGCTTCTCAGTAAATGGAGCACTTCTCGAAGGGTGTCTCTGAGGAAGAGATTTGAAAGGATGTGTTTCAATAAAGAAATAAAATAAACTCATAACTGTTCTTCATACTGTACTTCCAGTAGGGCATTTCTGGTAATAGACTCCTCCACTATGCATTCATAAAGCAATTACAAACCTTCTAGCCTTCTATTCTTATGGTGGCATAGTAAAATGGAGGAAATTCTGTGAAATCCTTCTCACCAACCCAAGTGTTCCTTGTTTATCTGTGCTATCTATATATGTACTATTAATCTCTTTGTCCTCTCTGAGATGACCTAAACATTCCCACTTCCATGCTTATTCTGCATGATAGAGTAGAAAAGTTTATTCAAGAGTTCGGTTCAAATTCTAGCTCTGTCGCTAACAAATCACTTAATTTGTTTGAATCTTAGATTTCTCCCTTGTTTAAGGTGATCACCGTAAACTGGGTGTCACTACTGTGTTTGTAAAATTTTACAAAGCCAACGGAATAGGTGATTTCTTCAAGAAAGATAATACATTAATAAATACAGAAGAGAGGAACATTAAGGACTAAGACTTGGCAAATGTCCAGCATTGATGTGTTAAGTAATTTAAATTTAATTAAAACTTATATTTAGGCCAGGCGTGGTGGGTCACACCTATAATCCTAGCACTCTGGGAGGCAGAGGCGAGTGGATTGTTTGAGCTCAGGAGTTCGAGACCAGCCTAAGCAAGAGCAAGACCCCGTCTCTACTAAAAATAGAAAGAAATTAGCTGGACAACTAAAAATATACAGAAAAAAATTAGCCAGGCATGGTGGCGCATGCCTGTAGTCCCACCTACTTGGGGGGCTGAGGCAGAAGGATCGCTTGAGCCCAGGAGTTTGAGGTTGTTGTGAGCTGGGCTGACACCACGACTCTCACTCTAGCCCAGGCTACACAGTGAGACTCTGTCTCAAAAAAAAAAAAAACCAAAAAAACACAAACAAACTTATATTTAAGTAACGTATACTAAAACTTCCCTATTGCTTTAGTAAACCTACAGGTGACTATGAACCCATTTCCCTAAGACTCTTCTGGTATTTTCCATTTCTAATTCTTTGAGACCTAAAAGAAAATACAAGAAAAAGCCAATAGGTTAAAAAAGAAAAAAAGTAGAAGAGTGAAAAAGACTTTGTTTATGAAAATGGCTATTTATTTGGAACCAAATATACATCTTGCTCTTACATTTAAGAGCTGTTAGTATACCCAGTGTCCCTAGTATATATGATTTAGAATGATCTGATTCTATAAAACAAAGCATTTCCAGAGGAAAATGGTTAGATAGAAATATTTAATATCTTAACATTTTTTCATCATTCTAAAACATCATCATAATTTTGATTTTTCAGAATATATCATCTAAGAAAATAATTATTTTCCCTCAAAACCCAGCAGCAAATGAAAAGAGGCAATATTTCTTGTCTGTTTACTTACTTGGGCTCTCTGCCAGCTAAGATCATCTGGAAAATGCCCACACAGGCACCCCTTTTGCCTTCCCAATATTCAGGGTTGGGATCCAGTCTCTCTAGGACATCAAAAGCTTTGGCTGAATAGTAAAACTGGCCCATCTGAATAAAAGAAAGTACTGGGTAATACTTAGTGAAAAGATTGCACAGAATGAAACTAAACATAAAGATGACAAGAAACAGAACTACATGAAATAAGTGTGTGGGTAATGACAGTATTTTCAGTTAACAAAATAGATAAACTTCAATTCCTAACTAAAACAAGAAGAAGGAAAATCACACTTTGGGTACATCAGTTTAAACTAGCTTACCTTCATTCAGTTTTCAACAGTATATAGCATTTTTTCTATATATAGTCAACTTATGCTATAATCAACACATTCATTATTTCTTCTAATTATACTCTAATCTTGAGGATAAACTCGAAACTGTGATTTGAACTGGGTATTTTTCAAGTCTCCTCGACACATTCTTTTTAGAGGAGTATTATCACTCATTTTATGCTAATGTGATCATGTTCAGCTCAAGAGGGTGGTCTTTCCCTGATCTTGTTCCTAAATTCTCAGAATGCCTAGACACACACTGACTACTAATACTCCAAACACTAAATATTTAAAATATTTAATTCATTTTGACAGACATCTTTCCAAATATACTGCACATTTATTTGGCCTCCCAGAACATGCTGAGTACTATTAAATTTTGCTTTGATGAGTTTTCTTGATTGGCAATCATAAATGCATACCGTTACCAATTTCATTTAAGTCTTCAAATTGCTGGACTACTCTCTTTACTCAGTGTGGTTTAGTTACTGCTCTATTCCTCCTAACAGTTTTTCTAAATCTTTGACAATTTCCTTAAGCCTCTACTGCATTATTAGCTTAGCTTTATTCTATACTTCTTAGGGAAAACACAACTTTCCTCCCTTCAGTTCAAATTATATTTATACTTTCATTCATCCTACCCTCCTTTCTGCCTATCTCACAGGAAGGAATGTCCTTATTCTTTTCAAGGTTAATCCTTCTACCTATGCTCTCTTAAAAAATATTTTTTATTGTGAAATAACAGACATATAGAATGGTGGATGAAACATAACATGTACAGCTTACTAATTATAATGTGACTACAGTGTACCCACCACCCAGGTGAAGACACTGACAGCAAAAGAAAAGCTCTCTGTGTGTCATTTCCAGACCATAACTCCCTCTTTCCCCACCAAGAGGAATTACCATTCTGACTTTTATGGTCATCAGTTCTTTGACTTTCATTATGGTTTTATCTCCTATGCATACATCTTTAAACAATATAATTGAGTTTTGCCTCTCAGAACTTTATATGAAATAATACTATAAATATTCTATTGTGTCTTGCATCTACCACTCAACATTATGGTCATAAGATCCATCTATATTGCTATACATAACTCTAGTTAGTTCACGTAAGAAAACCTTTTTATTTTGAAATAATTAGAGATCCATGGAAGTTACAAAGATTGGACAGAGGTCCCATGTATCTTTCACCCCATTTCCCCCAAAGGTTACAGCTTACATAACTATAGTACATTATTATAATACCAAAACTAGGAAATTGACATTGGTGCTGTGTATGTTGATGATACTTATTTCTTCACATGTGTAGTTTCATGTAATCACCACCACTATTAAGATACAGAACTATTCTATCACCACAAAGATTTCCCTTTATAAAGTCATTTATAAATGATTTTATAGTCACACACATGCCCCTTCCTGCTCACCATACCTAACCTCTAATAAATACTAATTTCTTCTCCATCTCTATAATTTTGTCATTTCAAGGATGTTTTATATATATGAAATCAAACAGTATGGGACTCTTTGAGATTGGCTTTTTCTACTCAGTTTAATGTCCTTGTTAATCCAAGTTACTGTGTTTGCTTCTGTTATAATAGTCACCCAGCAAAAGCAGGAGGGACCCCCTCCCCCACCCAAAGTTCAGTTTGGATGTTGAGACTGATGACACCACAAACACAACATGAGGGTAGGAAAAGTTTTCTTACTTACATAATTGAGGTCTCTAGGGAGAGTAGAGCAGCCCTCTTAAGCAGGTCGGAAATGGCCTGAGAGAGCAAGGAAAGGAGGCTGGCCTGGGTGTTTACCTTGGTTAGGAAGTGGGGCTGGGTGAGGGTTCCTGTGCATGGGCAGGGGCTTGTGTGGTCTAAATCACCCAATGGTGACAAAGAAGGGAGCACAGAGGCTTATCATTTTGTCCAGATGTGGGGCATAAGGGGAAAAGGCAGGGGTGAGGTTTAAAAGCTGTCAGTAGTCAAACATCAAGAAATGGAGTCAGACTCATTACAGTTTCTTTTCACTGAGTAGTATTCCATGCCAAACCAGTTTAACCATTCACCTGTTGAAAGACTTTGACTGTTTCCAGTTTTAAGCTATTACAAATAGAGCTGCTATTAACATGTGTGCAATAAAATTTGTGCTGTTAACATATGCGCATTTCTATAGACATAGGTTTACATTTATCTGGGATAAATGCACAGGAGTGCAATTGCTGGGTCATATGGTAAGGGTATGTTTGTTAAAGAAACTGTCAAAATATTTCATGGTATATATTTTTCCATCCTGTTACTTTTTTTTTTTTTTTTAGAGACAGGGTCTCACTCTGTCACCCAGGCTGGAGGGGGCTGGAGTGCAGTGGCCTGATTATAGCTCACTATAGCCTCGAACTCCTGGGCTCAAGCCATCCTCTTGCCTCAGTCTCCCAAGTAGCTAGGACTACAGATATGTGCCACTGCGCTCGGCTAATTTTTTTAATCTGTTGTAGAGGTAGGGTCTTGTCATGTTGCCCAGGCTGGTCTTGAACTCCTGGCCTCAAGTGATCCTCCTGCCTTGGCCTCCCAAAGTGCTAGAATTAAAGGCATGACCCACCATGCCACACCCATCCTTTTATTTCGGACCTATCTATATCATTATATTTGAAGTGAATTTCCTATAGAGAGTGCACAGTTGGGTTATGGTTTTTTTATCCATTCTATCAATATCTATCTTATAATTGGTATACTTAGACCATTTATATTTAATGCAATTATTGTTATGTTAGGGTTAATTCTGCCATGTTTCTCCCATTTGTTCTGTTTTTCTTGGACAAGGACATCTCACATATGTCCCTGTAGTTTGCAGCTGGAGAAAGACGTGACCAGGTAATCCCCATGGAGGATAAGAAAGCCTGTGTTTGACTTTTCTAGCCTTCACCTATACACAACTTTTTCCTGATGTTTCTTCAGTATAATAAATCTTAGCCATGAATATAACTTTATAGTGATTCATGTGAGTCCTTCCAGTGAATCATCAAACTAATGGGTGGTCGTGGGACCACTGAGACACTAGGAAATGCTATCGTTTTTTCAAAGTGGTTAACTTCCTTTGATCTTAATCCTAGTCCCCTCTCATCTCCTCTAGCACCTTACTCCATCAAAAATTAACCCACTCTTGAATTTTTAATCTTCCTGTTCAATGGCTCATTTTCTTCTGCCTACAATATACTTTTGTCCTTCCTCCCATTTTAAAATAAAAAGAACTCCCCACCTTGCCCCTCAAAAAGTCCTAAATCCTGTTTTTCCTTTTAAGTTAGCACCACATTTGTCTCCTTAACCTCAGTATCAAATTTTTAAAGATTCTGGTACATTGCTTCTGCTTTCTAATCTGACTCTCTTCTCTGTCCACTACTGTCTTCTCAGCCCTCATGCATTTCTTTCTAGCTTCAGATTTGACACTTTCTTTCCTTGGCTTTTGATTAAATAGGAACAAGAAAAAGAGTAATGAGTAAAAAATTCCTTGTTCTTTCTTCTTTGTTCCTGCCGTCTCTTTTACTTGCTCTTTCTATTTCTATCCCTTAAATACTGGTGTTCCACTAGGTTCCTTACCCCATTTACAGGTTAATCTTAATCTCTCTCACACTCTGCTGCTGCTGCTCTGCTACTACTACTGTTACTATTACCACCACTAACTACTGTTAACTTCTAAATCTACATCACTAATCCTGATCTTTCACATGAATACCTAAGCTCCAGGCTCAGCCAGTTAATTTCCTACTTCTATTATCTCTGTAGGGAGCCCCAAAGATACTTCAGATTTAATACATTTAAAATTGAAATATAATAATTTCTTGTCTTTTTTCCCTCTGCCCCCTCTCACTTACTTAACAGCATCGCCATTCACCAACCCATATTAAACTATTATTTTCAAGTTTCTTGTCCTGAAACCTTTTCCATTGATGGTGATTCATCTTTTTTTTGGTAATGATTCACTTTGACATGAGCTATTGCTGATTAATACAATACTAGACTCTCTTTACCTGACATTTTCCTGTCTTTTAGACAGGATATTACAAAAATGGGAATTTCCAGAATTTGAGGCGAATTTTTTTTTTTAATAGAGACAAGTTCTTGCTCTGTTGCCTGGGCTAGTGCAGTGTTGTCATTATAGCTTAGTGCAACCTCAAACTCTTGGGCTCAAGCAATCCTCCTGCCTCAGCCTCCCAAGTAGCTGGGACTACAGGTGTATACCACCACACCTAGCTAATTTTTCTATTTTTGCTAAAGACGGGGGTCCTGCTATGTTGCCCAGGCTGGTCTCAAACTCCTGGCCTCAAGTGAACCTTCTGCCTCAGCCTCCCGAAGTGCTTGGATTATAGGTATGAGCCACCATGGCCAGAGGCTAATTTTTAAAAAAATCTTTTAATCTATAGGCTAGGGTCCCAAACTACTCCCTCTTCCCTGCCTTTCCGACTCCTTATAGATACACATACACACACACACACTCTCTCTCTCTCTCTCTCTCTCTCTCTCTCTCTCACATACACACAAGACAGCCATTCCTTTACTAAATCTGACTGTTTTTAATTCTCTTTTTCGAGTTCCTTCATCTTTCCTGTCTACCATTTGCATCTTAGTATTCCTCAAAGTTTGTTCGCAGCTGTTCTCACTGTACTTTCTTACCTGGGTAATCACTCTTTTTCAGAGCTTCAATTAATAGTTATGCACTCCATAATGACATTTTGGTCAATTATGTACTGCAAATGCGATGGTGGTTCCATAAGACTATAGTATAGTATTTTTACTGCACCTTATCTATATTTTAGATATATTTAGAGATACAAATACTCACCATTGTGTTACAATTGCCTACAGTATTCAGTAAAACATGCTGTGCAAGTGTGTAGCCTAGGAGCAATGGGCTATACCATATAGCCCAGGTATGCAGCAGGCTATACCAACTAGGTTTGTGTAAGTGCGCTCTGTGATGATCATACAATGCTGAAATCACCTAACAAAGCATTTCTCAGAATGTGTCCCTGTCATTGAGTGATGCATGACTGTACTTAAATGTGATGATGACTCCCACTCCATGTCTCTGGCTGTCAGACGACATCTCTCTGAAGCTTCAGAACCAAATTTCCAATTATCGGATGAATCTTTTTAACTTGATGGTACCTAAAGATTCATAGCCTTTAGAAATCCAAAACCTCCTCTCTAAATCCTTATTTCATATACATGTAAAACTCTGAAATTCTGCCTATCTCTGAGATCAGTTCATTCATAAAAAGGATGACATTTCTAGTGACACCATGTAAATCCTCTCACTAATAGCAATTTAGTCTCTAGGACATTTCACCCTGATATTTAGCCAGTGCAGCAATGTGATTCTGATCTTCAATTTTCCCTTTAGTCTAACGCAGACTCACCTTGTAGCAGTCATTAGCAATGAGCTGTAAGAGACTAAAGGACTCGCCAGAGGTTTCCATCTTGAGATAAAGTTCCCAGGCTAGTCTTGGTTTCTTATTCATAATATCTACACAAGAAAACAAAGATCTATGCTTTTTAAATGTACAAAACCACTTCTGCATCTTATTATTCTATGGATTTGGTTCTATATTCCAAACAAACAAAGTAATGGTAGAATACCTCTTACATGGAAAGCCTGCAATGTTGGCGTTAAGCTGGCTCCCTATCAGAATTCTACCATACTTAAAATGTTTAAGCTAGGAGTCACATAACTATGTCTTTTAGATTGGATTGACTTCCAGTAGTTCCCACTTTGCTCATCTGCTTAAAAGAGCATACCTATCATTCATTCAATTCTACTCACAGTTTCAGCCTCATTTAGAATATCTGATTGCTAAAATTTTCCTGTGACTACAAAAACTCAGTGAACAATTTTTTTTTTTTGAGACAGAGTCTTTTGAGACAGACACACTCTCTTGCCTGTGCTAGAGTGCCGTGGTGTCAGCCTAGCTCACAGCAACCTCAAACTCCTGGGCTCAAGCGATTCTCCTGCCTCAGCCTCCTGGGTAGCTGGGACTACAGGCATGCGCCACCATGCCCGCCTAATTTTTTCTATTTTTAGTTGTTTGGCTAATTTCTTTCTATTTATAGTAGAGACTGGGTCTTGCTCTTGCTCAGGCTGGTCTCGAACTCCTGAGCTCAAGCAATCTTCCCGCCTCGGCCTCCCAGAGTGCTAGGATTACAGGCGTGAGCCACCACGCCCGGCTGTCAGTGAACATTTAAAATCTGAGTGGAAAAAAAAGGAGCAAGAAAAGATAGTGAGTAAGAAATAGAGAGAGACAGAGAGTATAGGCTCTATAATGTACCAAAAAATCGCATTTTTGACATTTTGCCACTTTTCAGGCCTGAAACATAGTGAAAAGATAAAATTAGTGTAATAATGTATTTCACAAACAACATTGTAAGCTGAGACTCTGGAAACTTCAACAAGGCTAAAGGAAGAACTTGATATTTTCAGGACTGTAAGAGCTTAGATCACTGTTGTATAGCACAACTAATCAAAGGGTAAACTTACATAACATATTTACATGGCAACCCTTACTGAATAGCATTAACAACCCTTAATTTCAGTGTTCACTCATTCTACACAATAAAATACAAAATAAAATCAGAAAACAATCATTGTCATTTCCAAACAGATTATGTAACAGTAAAGAAAAAGAAGATTCCTCTTGTAATATTTAAAAGAAGACTCACAGCACCGAGCTAACCAACTGAGGTAAATGTAATCATTCTTTATCTTCTCACTTTGGATCAAGAGGAATACCTACAAGAAGAAAGAAAGGGAATGAACATGAGGATGGTTTTGCAATACAAATACCCATCGCTGGTTTGTCTTAGATTGATAATCACTGTCGCCTTATAGATGATCAAATTGTATAAAGAGGCCGGGCACAGTGACTCATGCCTGTAATCCTAGCACTTTGGGAGGCTGAAGTGGAAGGATACCTTGAGGTAAGTATTTGAGATCAGCCAGAGAAACAGTGAGACCTCGCTTCTATAAAAAATAGAAAATTTAGCTGAGTGTGGTAGTGCACACTTGTAATCCCAGGTACTTGGGAGGCTGAGGCAGGAGGATCACTTGAGCCCAGGAGTTTGAAGTTTCAGTGAGATATGATGACACCATTGCACTCATGCCCAGGCAACAGAGCAAGACCCTGTCTCCAAATAAATTAATTAAATTAAATTTAATTTAATTTAAAAATTCTATACAGGGTGCTAAGAAAGCGAAGGACAAAATTGTGATGATTTTAACAAACTTCACTCAGAAATGGATATTAGAAGCTGACAAAAAGTTGTTGAGGATATAGAAGGTTTGAACAGAATAATTAACAACTATATGATACATATTCTTTTCAAGCCTACATGGCAAGCCTCAATAAATGTTAAAAGACTAGTGTCATACAGACACAATACAATTAAAGAATACGATTCACACAACACAATACAATTAAATTTAGAAATATAAATAAATAAATAGATATTCATCGAGCTGTATACTTGTGATTTGTATACTTTTCTGCACATATATTTCCATAAAATTCATCAAAAAAGGGAAAAATTAACATGGTTATAAAATCAGTATCTATTCACATTGTACTTTTTCTTTTCTTATTTTTAGAGACAGGGTCTCACTATATTGCCCAGGCTGGAGTGCAGTGGCATAATCATAGCTCACTGCAGCCTCAAACATGTGGGCTCAAGTGATCTTCCTGCCTCAACCTCCTCAGTAACTCGGACTACAGGTGCGTGCCACTATGCTCCACATTGTACTTTTTAATGTAACCCAAGAACAAAAGAATCTTTAATAATCCTTTATCCTTGATGATTTTATTTCAACAAGAAAAAGATAAGGATGTTTTCATATAGAATCATTCAAACGCCTTCAAAAGCAGGTACCTACCTCTTCTCCCTCTCTGGTATTTCCTGTTGCAGCTTTGGCTTGGGCATAATTAAAATTAAAGATGTCATCATTATAGAAGTAACTCTGAAAAACATCCCAAGAACAGGTGACATTGAGCATTAACATATAAAATATAAAACCATCAGTTATATCAGATAAACACAAAAATAATCTTAAGGAATTAGCTGATGCACCAATGCCACCATAGAATAAGGGCCATCTCTAAGGGTATCTTTTTTTCCCTAACACATTATATATATATATATAGTATTTTGTATATAAAGTTATACAGATAATTCTATACTGACCTTAAATGAGTTGAGGTAAATTAAGACATCATCAAATTGCTTAAGCAGGAAGAAACAAGAAGCCATGCACTGCCTCCCTGGTATTGTGTCTGAAATGGAGTGGGAAAAGAAACCACATATATTCATGAAACTGAAAGTTCTCTTTAGCTGAAATTTCAGTTATTTTACTATGTAGAGTTAGGAATGTATTCCAAGACATCTTTCTAGATTCTTAAATTATAAATGCTGTTCAGTGGACAAAACCCCAGCATAATGGAAGTCCCGGTACTTGAGAGTAACCAATGATCTCTCTGGGGATTAACTTCGAGAGTCCAAAATGAACACATACCCTGCAGGTACGCTGGCTAAAGTATTCTCCAGATTGTTTTCCAGGACTTTGATTTCCTCATCCAACTCTAAAATCTGCGTGCTCAATTAATATGGCTTGGTCTCCATCATCACTTGTCTAAGACAATGTAGCACTTCCAGTCTCAAATGGAAAAGTAATTTTCCATGGAACCATCTGATTCTGATCCTGATCCCACTTTTTGTCTGATATCTATTTGAGGTAGTGGAGGATTAGCATAACCCCCACCCTTGCCACTGGCATTCCTGACTCCTTAACCTATTCAATGTTTTCCCTATAGCACCTAGTCTGATATACTATGTAATCAATTTACTTATTATGTTTCTAATCTGTCTGTCCAACTAGACTGTAATCTCCACAAGGATAAGAAATTTTGTTTGTTTTGTTTATTGCTGTATCCTCAACACCTCAATAAATATTTGTTGTATGAATGAAGAATGAAATGGGGAAAGGAAATGTTATTCAATGGTGTTAGTGAAAAATTTGTGAATATCCAGGGGTGATAACAATGTTTTCCAGTCAGTTCAGCATGAATATTGTTAGTCAGAATAGATGCTGGCCATAGACAACTAGTATAGGCAGCAATATTGGTTTATACTGGCTAACTATCAGCCCTTTCTATGGCACTTTCTCAAATCTTTCATGGAATCTTGACTGATGAAATCAATACTTTCAAAATAAAAATGAAGCCACAAGACTACTAGTGGGAAATATAGGTGAATATCATATATAGGTGAAAGTGGTGGTAAGAAAGCACTTTCTAAGCTTGATCCCCATGTAAGAAATGATTATAAAAAAGATAAGCTTAAATTATATATGATTTTAATATTTTTATATAGAAAAAAATGCCATAGGCAGTTTAAAGGCAAATGACCCACCAGAAAAAATATCTGTAATGTGACAAAAGGTTAATACACAAAAAGCTCTTGAAAAATCAATAAAAGCTAACATTTTAACTAACCTACCTAAATGGATTCAAATTTTTAAAACTCACATGAATAAAGAGTAAATTTGTTCTCCATTATTTATTCTCTCATTCCACTTTAGCTGAGATATTTAGAAGAGCTAATTCCATTATTCTTTCCTATTTCTGACCTCCCATTTTATAATGCAAAGTTTAGTTAGATATATTCCTAGACAGTGAATCAAACTTCACCAGTCAACGTATGTCCCACGCCAGGTATGAATCATGCTCATAAGTATAGATTTCAGACATACCACATTCACTAGCTGATCCTCCCACCAACTGGAAGAACTGCTGGGCAATTTTCATATGATCCCTCTGAAAAACAAAACAGAGCTGATACAGAGGAATAAGGTAAAATATTTTATTTGTGCTACACTTTATGGTTCTAACATATTTGCCAGGATTTAACATATACCCTTATTTTAAATCCTGTCAAAAATAATACTAATTCTTATTAGCATAAACAACTAAAACTGAATTAAAACTTACGCAGGGTCAGATAGAAAAGAAGAAAAAAAATCCAATCCCCAAATTCTATCCTTAAATTATCTTCATTAAATGAAATCATTCATTTACTCATTCATTCAACAAATATTTATTGCTCTTTTACCATATATTAGACCTTAGCATAGGAGCTATGGATATAGCAAGGAGTATTTATTAAACTCATTTATTCATTTAATAAGTATTTACTGCTTATCTACTATATAAGGCACTGTGGAGTGAGCTAGAGATAAAAATATTTATTTATATTGGACTTTGTTTCAAAAGAACAGTGAACGCTGTATTAAGATGGATAACAGCTTAATTTTATACAGTGTTTTGGTGTTTATAAAAAGCTTTTCCAGAGAAAAACAATTTTCCCCATTTTACAGATGCCAAAGTTATAGCTCACAGATGTGTAAGGTTAAAAAAAATTCCCTGTGAATAAGAATGAAGCTTTGTAATGATTTTTTTGTTTGTTATTAAATAAAACCACTTTTTAAAAATTGGGCTCTTTTAAACGAAGCAGCAAGTTTTAGGGTTAAAGCTTCTTTTTTGTTTCTAAATAACATAAAATTCTTACAGTGGAGTCTGGATTGGGGCATATGGAAAAAAAAAACTACAGAAGAGACTATTGCTGGTTGCACTTTGATATACATTTCGATCTTTTACACACACCTACAATTTTGCAAATTTATATTATCAGTGATTTCATACTCACTGAACCCATTTCCTGGCCAAGGGCTGCATTAACCACTCCTTTGAGGATATACTCCTAGAAACATGGAACAACACTGATTAGTTCAAGAGGAATGTGGAGCATCAGATAACTTTCAAGTTAATTCTTTGCATCAACTTAACACTTTATATAAATTATCAAAGGTTACGCAGAGTCACTTTTCTCTGTTCTATCCCTGGATTGAAAGAAAGAATTAAGAGACTTTCATGTAGTTTGCAGCAGGCAAGTATCCATATAACAGAATTCACCATATTTGTAAATTCTCAATCTTAAGCAGAAATAATTCAGTGGAAGCACCAGGAGATAAGTTTCATTTATTTCAACTCAATGAAAAAAAAAACAGTAAAATGTTTATGTAATAAGTTTTATCACCTTGTCAGTCACTGCCATTCTCTGTGACCACATCATATATATTATAGTCCCTGTCCAATGTTATAATAACCTTTCTTAGCTAGTGATCCTTTTCCTCAAAAAAAAAAAAAAGTGTCCTCTGATTTGCATATGTAAGGTATTTTCTCTTTTGGAGTCCTGGGGCATCTCTTTTATCCCTTTTTTCAGACTTGGTTCAGTTCTTTAATAGATACCCTCCTTAGCAATTTTATTAATTTTCATTTAAGAGAGCTCATAAAAAGAACAGCATGAAAGATGCTGAAGCTTTTAACACACTTGAGAAATATACTTGTTTAGACTCCATGGGGTCTGGAAATATTTTTCATTCAATAAATGGCATGCCTTCTAGGTACTTAATGTACATAGTGTTGGAGACACAATATAGATACAGTTTGTGAATATAAGGAGATAACAATATAATGGGGAAGACAAGTTATAGACAATTAGTAAGATAAGTATATATATCTAGTTGTTAGTTTCATCAGAATTCTGGAGTTTAGTATTTTAAGATCTTAATCTATTCCAGAAAATGATTACATATAAGGGAGTTTAAAAACATCAAAAAGCCCAACATTCACTGTCATATCAAAAGTCTCAGATAACATTCCTAGATTGACATATACAGTTTTTCCTGGAAGTCTACTAATACAAGCAGGAAACTTCTCTAATATGCCTTCTAGCTATATTTCCAAAGTTTCACTTTCAACAGAACTTGATTAGTAAAAATGTAAAACATTCTCAATTACCTGAGGGGTAGTAGGTTCCAGATCCTTAATTAAGTTATAAGCTTCTTGAACATCGTCTGAAATATAAAAAATAAGTCGTTATACTAGTCTGTATTCCAGCAAACTCTTCTGAAGCAGTTCTCCAAAAGATAAGATCCTTCAGTACTCAAACATTCATGGGAAATATGATCTGTTTTATCTGTTCGGTAACTCTTCATCAAGTTCACCGTTGAGTAGTTATCCTAAAGATAACCAAATATCCTGAGAAAACTCATATTAAGCCATGAAGCATCTTAAAAAATGTTCAACCTAAGAATATGGACAGGGTGTTATATGCCAATGGCATTGTATTTAGATAAGAACAACAACCATTTTTTAAAAAGAGATATAGATTAAGTATACAGGAGTGAAATGACATGAAGTCTGATATTTGCTTTAAAACACTTCAAGAACAAAAGAGAGGGTGTTGAATGAAAAAAGACGGGCAATATCTTGAAAATTGTTGAACCTAGGATGAGTATTTATTATAACTATTTACTTTTGTTTATTTGAAATTTTTCATAATAAAATTAATTTATAAAATATATACGCTATTCCTTTGATTCTTGTCCAAAAGCATATTTCTTTTTGTTTATATATCAAATAGAGAGGACTGCTTGCAAGTTCATGTCCTTGTTTTAATAAACACTTACATTTTCCTCAGTGAGGAATAGTTGTCTGGTTGGTTTCCACCATGCACCTAAAAAGGCCCACGCTGTTAGTCCAAATCCATGACAGAGTGCCACCACCAATGCATGGTAGCTACTACTACCCTATACTCATAACTGTTAGAAAAGACTACTTTAGGCATGTGTCTAACAATTTTAACCTTACTTAGGGGCAGTATATAGCACATTCTCTTTGAATTATAGTATTTATTATAAGAAGCCTGGGTACAAACAAACAGAAAGGCAGACAATCAGAGCTAACAAAAACAGTTAATGATTTAAAAAATAAAGACACAAGAAAATGTGGATGTACACTATACATAGGGGGAAACCAGAAAAAGAAAGAAGAACTACAAGAGAAGGGGAGGAAAAACAATGAGTAAAAAACAAAAAAAATGGGTAGACAGCAAAGGACAGAAAAATAAAAGGAACAAAGAAAAATAGAATGAAGGAGAAGAGGGTAGGAAGCAACAGAAGAGGAAAGAGAGGACAAAAAGAAAAGGCACAACAAATAAGCACCAATAAATTTGTGGCTGTCCTATGAACTTGTTGCAAACACATTTTTGGAAGTATTATGGATTTTAAAATTTAAGCAAGTAGTCCAATCAGATAAATATTCCAGGCCGGGCGTGGTGGCTCACGCCTGTAATCCTAGCACTCTGGGAGGCCGAGGCGGGCGGATTGTTTGAGCTCAGGAGTTCGAGACCAGCCCAAGCAAGAGTGAGACCCCGTCTCTACTAAAAATAGAAAGAAATTAATCGGACAACTAAAAATATATAGAAAAAATTAGCTGGGCATGGTGGCGCATGCCTGTAGTCCCAGCTACTCGGGAGGCTGAGGCAATAGGATTGCTTGAGCCCAGGAGTCTGAGGTTGCTGTGAGC
>CAUYRB010067785.1:0-16011 GCA_963574695.1 Propithecus perrieri
GTTGAGCATTTTTTCATATGTTTGCTGGCCATTATTCTGTCTTCTTTTGAAAAGTTTCTGTTCATGTCCTTTGCCCACTTTTTACAGGCACTAAAATGACAGAAGGAGACTCTTTATAATTTTTTGCTATTTGTCTTATCTGAATACCAGAGCTATTTGAAAGAGTCTTCAGACAATTGCTGCCTTCCAGTGTGTAATATGAGTGGAAGTTATTTAATTTAGTTGAAATAAAATGTCGGAATAGATATCAATCAGTTGTAAAAACTGACCTGCGATTCAAGTTAACCATTATAGAGACTGAAATAAGTTCTTTGGAGTTATAGTGCAAATAATTTCTTACCACTCACTATTAAAACTGATTGTAATAACAATAATTTTATTAACATTGTATTTTATTTTTTACTTCTAAAACTGTAATATATCTATATAATTTACCTAGCAATGTGTTTCAAATAACCATTAAATTCCAAACTATATAAAAGTTTGAGAACCTCATAAATGGAAAAAAATGCAGGAACTGAAACCAGGAAAACTTTAGTTTAAATTCAAGCTTCATAACTTACATTTATGACTTTTGGCAATTTTTTTTCTGTTCCTTAGTTTCTTCATCTATAGAATATAAATTATGCCAATTATCCTCAAAGGCAACTTAAGTATGAGAAATTATATATTTATAGTACTTAATACAGCTTCAAGGCATCTAGCAAGCCTTCAGGAATAGGTAATTATTATTAAATTATTATTAGATATTATTATTATTAGATTCATTATTTCACACCTGGAGTTGCTTCTTGGTTTAGTTCTCTTTGTATGACTCCCTTCCCTATAGTTTTAGTACTCAATATATATTATATAAATGGATAACTAAACATGTGGTAGGTTTTTATCTACGAGTAGCAATGATCTTGTTCTCCTTGTATTTCCCAAATTCTTTTCTATTACAATTGTACCCCAAAGGGCACTGACTCTCTACCTCTAGTCCATGAAAGCAGAAAGTAAAAAGTTAGGAAAAAAGCCAACCTGTTCACTAAAAGAAGATTCTTTTCTTGGAGATGTGGTATTAGTACCTATTACCTGCCAATCTTGTATTGCACCTGCAGGAAACTAGATAAGGCAGGGCCCATAGGAATGGGAGAAAAGACAATTTATTCATTAATTCAAATACATTTTTGAGTATCTACTATGTACCTGGAACTTTTTTAAGCTTAAGAAATAAAACTATAAGGAAAATAAATTAAAATTACTGCCCTGTGAAGCTTATGGTCAAATGTAAGGAGGAAAGTTCAACAGGTTGTAGGAAGATGATGCAGAAGCACAAGGATGAATCCAAGTGGAAAGAAGACCCTCCTAATCCAAAGGAACAGAAATCAGAAGGAAGGGACTCTTAGGATGGTGCAGACAACATGATGAATTCACCTGTGGCCCACCTGCCTTTGAACAGTTCTGAATATTTGTAAGCCTGCTGAACCAAAAGCCAAGGATTTGAACACTTTATGTGGGAATGAATAGAAATGAGCAAATATAGTGGGAAAATTTCCTTACAAGTGAAGCAGTGGGGGACCGACCACAATTGTTGCAAAGAAGACAAAAGTTCACCTCTCACTGATAATGTGAGAACAGATCCTTGCCTCTCTTTTCCAGCCCTATCCTTTCTCAAAAATTATAAAGAAATATTTTTAATGACTAGACTTCCTCATTAAATCAATACACGTATTTGGTTTCATTAGTGATTAAAGGAAAACAATGAAATGAAATATTGATTTTTTTATCATAGTGGTTAATGGTACAATTTGTGACATTTTTCAGGGAGAGTTTCAAATCCTGGGTCTACTTCTTACTCTAATACTTACTTATTTTGAGCAAATTACAAAATCTTTCTGAGTCTTAGTGTTCTCAATTATAAAATGGGCATGATTATATCTATCTCAATGGGTGGTTAAAGGGAAATTTTTTAAAGAGGTCATAATAATGACAGTTACACAGTTGTATAAACTTAATATATGTCAAATAGTTTATTTAACTCCTTATTAATGAAGGAACTAGTTAGATGCTATACCAAATCAAAAAAATTTAAAAAGCAGATATATGAATTTACAAATACATGCAAATAAGTCTATCCAATTATCAACTGCATTCTCCTAGATACAGTGATTTTGCATATCTATGAGCAAGAATAATTTTCACTATCATCTGTTTTGTAAGACTTACAGAATTGTCAAAAAAAAAATGAAAGGTAGAGACAAGTTCAATGAATGAGCTTGGCTGGTCACCCAATCATTTTATTTTGCTCATATCAAAGTCTATCACAACTTTTCTTGACCATTTTGAATATTAAATTAGGTGATGTATATAAAAAGCACTAAGCACAGTGTCTGAAAAATAAAAAATGTTACCAAAATGTTGTATCTGAAAGTTGATATGAGTGTTTAAAAGTGCTAGTTTGAAACACAGAAAATGTGCAGATATTAGAGCATTTTCAGCCTATAAAAATAGCAATATCATATGGTTCAAATTAATGTAATAATTATGGTCACTTAGCAGCAAGTAAAATGGTTCTAATGTCATAAAAAGTTTTAAGGGATGTAAAACTGTACCTCTGTTTGAAGAGAATGTATCTAGAACTAAAAGGCATGAATCTCTAAATTTTTGATGAACTACCTGCTGTTCTTGCAGATTCTGGAGGAGTCAGATGTTGCAGATTTTGCCAGCTAAAGGCATACTATTTCAGACTATAGAGTATCATTTCCCAATATTCAAAACAACAAAGAGTTCACAGGTTAAAACATGTTAAGGGATACTGAAGTAACAAAGTGGTTGTTTTAGATTATGGTATCTCAAAGATTTAACAATCACAAAAAGGGATATTCCACATTTTAAACATTTATTTGACCATGAACTTTATTCATAAGGTAACTCACTCTTCTGTTTTTCCAAGAGTGTTCCAAGGGACGCTACTTGAGAAAAGCAACTACAACATTTTGGCTCACACCTTTAGACAATCTCTCAATCCAAGTAATGAAACCAAGGCAAACATAACATTAGGAAAGTTCTTAATGTCTAGATAAAATGAGACCTCAACAACCACGCTTTTCCATGGCCTTGAAAATGATGGGTTTTAACTGTCAAAGTATATCCAGAGTTGGATCTCATCTATGTCCAAAACTCTCACTCTATCTAACCACCAATTCTTCTTGGACTCTAGCAGAGTCTCAACCTGACCTCTGTGATTCTCTTTGTGCCCTCATATAATCTATTCTCTTACAGCAGCAAAAGTAGCATTTTTTAAAAATGTGAGTCAGATTATGTTATTTTTTTTTCCCATTCAAAATGCTCTAGTGACTCCCATTACATTTGAAACAGAACCCAGCTCTTCTCTTGAAATAGAAGGTCCTTTATGATCTGACCTAAGTTATATCTATGACCTCCACCCCAATTCTTTCCAGTCTTATGGGACTCTTTGCATGCTTCTGCCCTGGTATCTTTGCTCTAGTGTTTCCTCTGCTTGATTACTACAGGGCTCATACCCACTCACCTTAGCAAAGTCTTCCTGTACATAGTACCTTTAGATACCACCTTACCTTACCTAAAATAGTCCCTGTACTTTCTATCTAATTACCCTCCTCTATCTTTCTTACTCGCATTTGACATCTGACATACATTTTTGTTTGTTTAATTTTTTCTTGACTTGAAAACCCAACCACTCACCCAGCCTACCACTGCCACACATGGCACTTGAGCAAACTACCTGGAGGCCCAAGAAACAACCTAGTTGGACCCACTAACACTGGTGCCAATATATACCACCCTAGAGTCCATTGGCTGGCACAGTAAGTCCACTGCTGCCACCACTGGGCCCTGAAGACTGGCCTGTATAGTGGCTCAGTCTTCAGCAAAACTTCACCACAACCTCCCCTAACAACTGCACCCTAAGCCACTGAGGAAATCACAGGTACCACTAACACTGTGTACAGCTGAAGAAATCATACAGAGACTACACTAATGCACACACCAAAGTGCCCTACCCAACCAACACCATAGCTATATCTTTAGGGAAAATTCCTCTCCTATGAAAGCAAATTTACAAAACTGGAAGAAGGGCTAATTATACCAGATGCACAAATATCAATGTAAAGATACAGGAAACATGAAAAAGCAAGTAAATATGACACCTCCAAAGGAACACAATAATTCTCCAGTAACAGATCCCAATTAAAATTAAGTCAATGACACCCCAGGAAAAGAATTCAAAATATTTATACTAAAGCTTAGTGAGATACAACAGAATTCTGAAAAATGATACAAAGAAATTTTAAAAATCAGAATATGAATGAGAAATTTGCCAAAAAGATAGATACCATAAAAAAGAAATAAACAGAAATTCTGGAACTGAAGAAGTTATTAAATGAAATAGAAAATACAATTGAAAGCTTCAACAACAGAGTAGATCAAGCAAAAGAAAGAATATCAGAACTTGAACACAGGTTTTTTTAAAAATAGTTCAGTCAGTTAAAAATAAAGAAAAAAAGAATTAACAAAGCTTTCATGACATATGGGACACCATAAAGCAATCAAATATTCAAATTTTTTATCTCCCAGAGAGCAAATAGAAAACAGAAGGGTTAGAAAACCTATTTAATGAACTAAGAGATGAAAACTTCCCAAATCTAGCAAGAAATTTAGACATCCAGATACAGGGGGCTCAAAGATCCCCAAATAGACACAGTTCAATAAGGTCTTCTCCACAGCATTATAATCAAGTTGTCTAAAGTGAATGACTAAAGGAAAATTCTAAAAACAGCAAGAGAAAAGTGTCTAGTCACCTACAAAGGACTAACACATATTTCTCAGCAGAATCCTTACAGGACAAGAAACAATAGGATAATATTTAATATATTCAAAGTGCTGAAAGAAAAAAAATCTTGCAACCAAGGATATTATCCCTAGCAAAATTATTTTTCATGAATAAAGCAGAAATAGAGTCTTTCCCTGTCAAAAAAAAGGCTGAGGGAATTTATCAGCACTAGACTTCCCCTACAAGAAATGCTTAAAGATATTCTACACCCAGAAGCCAAAGAACAATAACTACCATCATGAAAACAAACAAAAATGTAAAAAACTACTGGTAGAGCCAAATAAAAAAGAAAAAACTCAAAAGTTACCACTACGGAATGTCACTAAACTAAAACAATAAACATAAGAGAGAAAAAAAGGAACTAAGAATATACAAAATAACCAGAAATCAATTAATATAATGGTAGGAATAAGCACTCAGTTATCAATAATAAGCTTCAATGGAAAAGGACTAAACTTTCTGCTTAATAGATATAGATGGAATGAATTAAAAAATATATATAACCTAACTATATGTCAACCACAATAAACTCATCTCACCTATAAACACGCCTATAGACTGTAAGTAAAGTGATGAAAAGTTATTTCATGAAAACGGAAAAAAAGCAAGCAGGAGTAGCTATACTTATATCAGATAAAACAGACTTTAAGTCAAAAACAGTAAAAAGAGACAAAGAAGGTCATTATGCAATAATAAAGATATCAATTTAGCCAGAGGATATAACAATTATAAACATATAAGCATCCAACACCAGAGCACCCACATATATAAAGCAAATATTATTAGGTCTAAGGAGAGAGAGAGGTTTAAGACAATAATAGTTGGGCACTTCAATGTCCCCATTCTCAGAATTAAGTAGATCTCTAGACAGAAATTTAACAATGACAACAACAAAAAATTGCATTTAAACTTCAGAATATTCCAAATGGACCTAACAGTCATTCACAGAACATTGCATCCAACAGCTACAGAATATACATTCTTTTCATCAGTACATAAAACATTCTCCAGGAGATCATATGTTAGGACAAAAAACAAATCTCAACAGAATTTAAAAATCTAAATTATATCAAGTATCTTTTCTGACCACAATGGAATAAAGCTTGAAATCAATAATGAGAGGAATTTTCAAAACTAAAAAAAAAACATGAAAATTAAACAACATGCTCCTGAGCAACCATTGATTTAAGAAAGACATTAAGAAAGAAGTAAAAAAATTCTTGAAACAAATGAAAATCAAAAGACAACCTACCAAAATCTATGGAATACACCAAAAGCATACATCAATGACATAAAACATTGGTTTTTTGAAAGGATAAAATCAATAAACAATTTGCTAGACTAATCAAGAGAAAAAGAAAGAAGACCCAAATAAACAAAATCAAAAATGAAAGGGAGACATTACAACTGATACCACAGAAGAATCAAAGACTATGATGAAAATTATGAATGACTATGTATTAACAAACTAGAAAATCTAGAGGAAATAGATAAATTCCTGGACACATACAACCTACTAACACTGAATCAGGAAGAAATAGAAAAGTTGAACAGACTGATAATGTGTAATGAGATTGAATCAGTAATAAAATGTCTCTCAACAAGGAAAAGTCCAGGACCAAATGGCTTCACTGTCTAATTCTACCAGACTTTCAAAGTAGAACTAATGCCAATTCTCCTCAAATTATTCTAAAAAAATTGAAAGGAGGAGATTTCTCCCTAACTCATTCTCTGAGGCCAGCATTACCCTGACACTGAAACCAGACTAGGATACAAGAAGAAAATAAAACTGTAGGATAATATGCCTGATATACATAGATATAAAAATTCTCAATAAAATACTAGAAAAATGAATCCAATAGCACATCAAAAAATAATGCACTATGATCAAGTGAGATTTATCTTAGAGATGCAGGGATAGCTCCATATATGCAAATCAAAAAACATGGTGCATTATATCAACAAAATGAAGAACAAAAACCATATGATCATCTCAATAGATGCAGAAAAAAACATTTGATAAAATTCAACATCCCTTCATGATAAAAACTCTCAAAAATGAGGCATAGAAGAAACATATGTCAACATAACAAAGACCATATATGACAACCTGACAGCTATTACCGTACCAAATGAGGAAAAACTGAAGAAGTTCCTAAGAAGTAGAAAAAGAGAAGAATGCCTATTTTTATAACTCCCATTCAACATAATACTAAAAGTCCTAGTCAGAGCAATTAGGCAAGAGAAAAAAATAAAAGAGATTGACATTGGAAAAAAAGTCAAGTTGTTCCTCTTTGCTGATGATATAATCTTATACCTAAAAACCTAAATATTCTCCCAAAAGACCTCTTAAATCTGCTAAATAAACTTGGTAAAGTTGCAGGCTACAAAAATCAACATACAGAAATTAGTAGCATTTCTATATAACAATAATGAATTAACTGAGAAAAAATGAGAAGGCAATCCCATTTACAAAACCTATAAAATAATAGCTAGTAATAAATTTAATCAAGGAGGTGAAAGATCTCTCAAACGAAAACT
The DNA here is from genome assembly GCA_963574695.1 of Propithecus perrieri. Taxonomy (NCBI): domain Eukaryota; kingdom Metazoa; phylum Chordata; class Mammalia; order Primates; family Indriidae; genus Propithecus; species Propithecus perrieri. The sequence continues at coordinate 7,394 of CAUYRB010067785.1, forward strand.
ACAAAATGCTGATGAAAGAAATTGAAGAGGACACAAACAAAGGGAAAGACATCCCATGCTCATGGATTGGAAGAATTAATATTGTTAAAATGATCATAATTCCCAAGGCAATCTATAGATTCAAAGCAATCACTGTCAAAATACCAAATTCATTTGTCATGGAAATAGAAAAAACAATCCTAAAATGTTTAAGAAACCAAAAAAGATTCCCAATAGCCAAAGCAATTTTGAGCCAAAGGAACAAAGGTGGAAGCATCACACTACCTGCCTTAAAAATATATTACAAGGCTATAATAACCCAAATAGCATGGTATTGGTATAAAAACAGACACATAGACCCATGAAATAGAGAATCTATAAATAAAGCCATGCATTTAGAGCCAACTGATTTGCAACAAAGGTGCAAAGAATATTCATTAGGAAAAGGAACCCCTCTTTGATAAATGGTGCTAGGAAAATTGGATCTATATGCAGAAGAATGAAAGTGAATCCCTACCTCTAACCATCTACAAAAATCAACTAAAAATGAAATAAAGACTGAAACATAAGACCTAAAACAATAAAACTACTAGAAGAAAACACAGGGAAAACACTTGTGGACATTGGGTCTAGGCAAAGATTTTATGGCTAAGGCCTCCAAAGTACAGACAACAAAAACAAAAATAGACAAATGAATTAAACTGAAACACTTCCATACAACAAAGGAAATAATCAACAGTCAAGAAACAACCTGTCGAATGGGAAAAAATATTTGTACACCACTCATTCGACAAGGGATAATATCCAAAATATACAAGTAACTCAATTCAACAAAAAAACAACAACAACAACAAAAACCAACTAAAATAAAGAATCCCATTAAAAAGTGGGCAAGAAAAATGAATAGACATTCCTTAAAGGAAAACATACTAGTGGCCCAACAAGTATATGAAAAAATGCTCAACATCACTAATCATCAGGAAATGTAAATCAAAACCACCATGAGATCATTTTATCCCAGTTAAATTTGCTATTACTAAAAGGACAAAGCTGAGGCAAGAGGATCACTTCAGCCCAGCCGTCTGAGTCCAGCCTGGGCAACATAAGGAGACCCAATCCCAAATAAAAAAACAAACAAACAACAACAACAACAACAAAAATAGCAGACACTGGCAAGGATGTGGAGAAAAGGGAACTCTAATACACTGTTAGTGGGAATATAAACTATTATAGTAGAGGAAAACAGTATGGCAATTTCTCAGAAAACTAAAAACAGAAGTACTATACAATCCAGCAATCCCGCTACTGGGTAAAATAAATCAATATATCAACAGGATACCTGCTGTCTCATGATTATTGCAGCACTAGTCACAATAGCAAAGATATAGAATCGAATCAATCTAAATGTCCATCACTAGATGAATGCTTAAAAAAATGTGGTATATATACACAATGGAATATTCTTGAGCCATAAGAAATGAAATCATGTCATTTGCAGCAATGTGGATGGAACTGGAGGTCATTGTGTTAAGTGAAATAAGCCAGACGCAGAAAGACAAATTTTGCATTGTCACTCATATGTGGGTGCTAGAAAAGTTGATCTTGTGGAGGCACAAAATAAAATGATAGTGACTAGAGGCTGGGAAGATTGATGGGGGGATGAAGAGAGGCTGGTCAATGGGTACAAATACAGTTAGATATAAGTTAGAAGTTCTAATGTTCCACAGCAGAGTAGGGTGACTATAGTTAGCAACGATGTATTGTATATTTCAAACTAGCTAGAAGAGAGAACTTGAAATTTTCTCAACATGTAGAAATGATAAATTGATAAATACTCAAGGTGATGGATACCCCAAATACTCTGACTTGATCATTACACGTTCTATGCATATAATAAAATATCACATATCCCCCATAAATATGTAAAATACTATGTATCAAAAAAATTTAGAAATAACAAAAAAGAATGCACATGAACAAACACTGTGGTCTGGGTCAGGGTCGGCTTCAGAGGCCTCCCTCTTTCTGATATCTAGAGTCCTAACCACTTAAAGTGACAAGAGTGTCTATGAGTAACAAGCCACTAAAAAATCATAGATAAAGCTCCTACTCAGATAAGCTGGGGACACTGATTATCCTGATCCATATCACAGATAATGGCCTAAGTTAGGAATTTCACAAAAGGCCTGTTTAAGTCAAGGGACATATAATATCACCCACATCTGTTAATTAAAGAGGTATTAAAGATCTATTCTAATCTCAGCATGTCTCTAGGTGGTATAAGACATATAACACTATTTGTCATCATACACGCTTCCAAAAAAATGGTTTGGGGGCTGAGGAAAAAGATACTAATGATAGAAATAGTCATTAACATTTACTGGATACTTGATTGAGAATTCTGCATGCATATATCTTTTAATTCCTGCAGTGATCCTACAAGGTAAATACTAGTATTATCCTCTTTTGATAGATGGAGAAATGGTTCATAGAGTTTACATGGCACCCAAAGTAACATAACTCATAACTAGTTAGTAAAAGCAAGACTCAACTTCTGGCTCCAAAGTTCTTACTTTTAACCTCTATTCCATATTGCCTCCCTAGAGAGTAATGGATTTACTACATCTTGTAATGTACTTATAGCAGATCTCTTTCCTGGAGACACTCATAAGTTTCTATTCACTTTTAACCCATCTCACATAATTGTTGAAATGATGCAACTAAATGAAGTAATTTGTAAAAGTTGCCTGACACACAGAGATACTCACTGAAAATGTCAGTCGCATTTCCCTGTTCTTTCAAAAAGCTTAAAATCTTTTTGATTATAATAGATATATAATATGGAGGCTAAAAATGAAAGAAAGCAGGGGCCATTGGTATTAAGAGAAGATCTGTGATCACTGGAGAACCCATGAAGGAATGAGACTTGCTGTGTATTACAAAGGATAAGAAAGAGCTATGTAGATGGAGGAAGGATAGAGGAGCTAGGTAAATTAATATCCCATGGATAGAAGTCTCCACATCACAATCCTCGGAGTAGTCCAATCATATTGAACAATTTCTGAAATTTCAATGGGTTTTCATTTTTCTTCCAGTATGTCTATATTTGAAATATTTACCTTCAAACCATTTAGATAGTCATTTGCACCTACAATTATGTTGCATAAGCAAAATATATTACCCTGACACCAAACTAAAAACTATAAGGATAATTAAGTTAAAGCAGCCAATTTCTTGCTTGTTCATTTACTATTACAATATAATCAGAAACTGTCTTATTTTTTAAATGCCTCACTGTATATAAATTATTCAGTTTTTTCAAATGCCAAAGCCCATGCCAAGCCATGAATTCATTGTATGGTCAACATTAATTATTGACACAGTGATTTACAGTTTCATGAACGACAATCTTTGGATTCACAATCGTGTCCTATATATAAAAGTGACTGTACCATTTTTATTGACATTATGAAAAGATGTGGTAACAGAATGCTAAAATGCTATGTTTTTTTAATCTTTCACTTTTCTTCTATAACTAGATACCATGAATTAATTCATTTTCATTTTCAATGTTGGCCTTTGGCAACACTTGAGCTGTGAGAGTCATGGATCTTTGTATAACTCTAATTTTTAATGGTTAGGTGGCCATATGCATAGATAAACAAGGCTCAAAAAGCCGGGGATGATAATTGCGTAAAGGAAGAAAATAATTGGGTCAGAAAGGCTGTTAGGCAAAAGATAATCAAAGGAAAGTTAGATGAGAAGAAGAGTCTTAGTGGAAGCCTCCTAAAGATATTTCATGCCTTAGCAAGGAAGTGTTAAAAGTGGATAGAAGGAACTGAGAATAGAAAAATTATTGAAAACTATAAATCTCATTAATTTAACAGTTTTATCTAGGTCTGTCTGATTATAGGCTCTATGAATGATACATAGTGATGTGACATACAGAAGTATCTGCTATACTCACCCCCCAGAATATTTAATTTATTCTAATAAACCTGTTGAATTTATGTTTGGAGAGTTTAGCCAGAAAATTAACCCATATATTTTTAATAAGAAAATCATAAAATTAATAAATATACAGTTACATTGATCAAGAAAAAGAGAGAAACAAGTTAGCAATATCAAGAATGAAAAAAGAATACTAGAGAGGGTCAATAAATTATTAAGGAATATTAGGAACAAATTATGGCAATAAATTCCATAAGTTAAATGAAATTGAAAAAGTCACGGAAAAACAACCAAAAACTGACACAAGATTAAATGGAAAATCTAAATAGTCTGCATTTATTGGAACTGATCAACTTTTATTGTTAGAAATCTTCCCACAAAGAAAATTCTAGGAACAGATACTTTTACTAGTAAATTTAGAGATCTCATAACGAAGTTATGCCAATCACTCAAAAAATGCTAGTCTTTCAGATAATAAGTTAAGAAAATTGCCTACTCGTTGTATGAGACCAGGAGAACTGGTATTTAGTATTTTATACTAAAATATAAAAAAGATATTTTTAAGAAATAAAATTATAGACCAGTTTCTCTCATGAACATACACTGTAAAAATCTTATACAGTGCTTAGAAAACTGAATCCAGTAAAATATAAAAAGGATAATGAATCAAAACAAAGCAGGTTTTAATCCAAGAATACAAGTGTGATTTTACATTGGAAAAATGAATCAGTATAATTTCATGTTATTAATAAGAGAAAGAGAAATAAGCACACAATTACATCAATAGATGCAATAATAGCATTTGCCAATATCTATTTATGATAAAATCACTCAGCACACCAGACATAAAACAGAACCACTTCACTCTGATAATGATCATCTATGAAAAAAGTTGGAGCTAATACATCACTTACTGTTTTAACACTAAGAATAAGAAAAAGATACTGTACTATAGTTTTGCAAAATGTTACCACCAGAGAAAACTAGGCAAGATGTACACAGCATCTCATTTCTCACAACTGCATGTGAATCTTCAATTATATTTTTTTAATAATTAAAAGAAAGCAATTTTGACCCCTAACTCACACAAAAAAAATAAAAATCATTTCCAGGTAAATCACAAACCTAAATGTTAAAAGGTAAAACCATAAAGCCTCTTGAAGATTTAATGGAAAAATATTTTTATGTTCTTAGGGTAGATAACAGTTGCTTTAAAGAAACACAAAGAGCAATAATCGCAAGGGAAAATATTGAAACATTGGAATTCATTAAATTAAAAGATCTTTTTTGATCAAAAAAGACAAGATAATGAAAATAAAAGCCACACAGTGGGAGAAAATATCTGTGGAACACGTACCTGACAAAGATCTTTTATTAGCAATAACACCGACCAATAGAAATATAATGTGGGCCACATCTCAATTCTGATCAGCCACAGTTCAATTCCTTGATAACCATATGTCATTACTATCTACCATATTAAACAGCATAGATTCAGAACATAAAAATAACTCCCATAAATCACTAAGAAAAGTCAGACAATCCAATCTTAGAATATATATAAAAGACTGAAATATGCACTCTGAGAAGGGGATATAAAAATTAACAACATAAAATTTAAACCACAATGTGGTATAACTGTACATCCACACAAATGGCAACAATAAAAACTATGAAAACTACCAACTTTCAGCAAAGCTTTGAAGCAACTGGACCTCTCATGCCCTGCTTGCAGAAACACAAATTAGCACATCCCTTGGGAAATATTGTGTGACAGAATCTCATAAAGCTGAATGTACAAATAACCTGTTATGAAACAATTCCACTCCTAAAGAAATGACTAATGAGAGATGCAAGAGATATGTATGGAAAGGTTATTACCAGTATTTATAATTTCCTCAAACTGGATACAACCCATCTACCCATTAATTGTAGAATAGTTAAATGAGGAGTGATGAATTCATGTAATTAAATACTACACAGCAATGAAAAATAAATAAACTGTTACTATGCACAATAACACAATCTTAAGTGAAAGCAGCTGGCAAAAATGGTACCTATTTTTTATTTCCTTTTATGGAAAGCTCAAAAGTAGGTAAAACTAATTTATTTTGATACACCAGAACAGTAGCTCTAGTTAGGTCGGGTAATGACTGGAAAAGATCATGAAGGAGGTTTCTGAGTGGTAGCAGTGTTTTATTTCTTGAACCACATGGTGACTGTACAGGTGTATTTACTCAGTAAAAATTCATTGACTTATACATGTATGATTTGTACACAGTTTTGTATCTATGCTGTATTTCAATCAAATTTGCTTACTGCGCTTAGAATTTCCTTTTATATGACTTTAATCAGTTTCTACAATGGCCTCTCTTCTGATATTTCCAGTGGTGCAATTTTCCAAATCACTCTATCCAACGCTGGGACTTACTGTACTGACCTACAGTCAAGGCTGTCAGTGTTCAATTAAAACCAACAAAGAGCATAATGGCTAAGCAAAATCAAAATTGTCAAGACCTTATTATTGCAATAAAATATGCTAAGAATTACATTTCCCAGACTGCATGATTAAAATGTTTGCTAATTTTCAAGACAATTTACCAGAAATTGCTGAAGAGGAACTTAATGAACCTGTGGCTGAAGTTAAATCGAAAGAATCCAATGCACTTCTCAAAAGAAAAGGAGAGTACTCTCCAGCTGGCAAACAGCTTTGACCACATTTGATACTTAAAGAACTCTCAAAACCTAACTTCAATTTATTCTAACGTTGACATGCTGGAAAAGCATCTCACAGATCTCAACAACTTTAAAGAAACTTAACATACTAGATTGTAGGCAGGGAAAAGGTAGGCACATATTTTTGTGAGAGAATTGAAAATGAATTTTCTTAAGGAACAAACAGCAATTAGTTTTCAAACTCATATTGTAAATCACAGTCATTATGTTATGCTCTGGTGTTTCGTTGTAACCACATGTTCGTGTACACTAATTCTAATTCATTGCTATTTCAATGGCATATTCATTAACCTCAAGCGATTTTAATATGCATTCCTTTATTCATTCACTCATCAATTTATTGATGCTGTCTTAGATACAAATGCATGCTAGATTCTAGGATGTATATCATTATATACATGTGGAAAAATATGCACATCTGTAAGAGAAATGGAGAAAGGAAAGGAGGTACAGTGACAGCTAACAACAGGTCTAGGAAGCTACCTAGTGTTAGAGAAAACCTCACTGACATGAAATTTAAGTCAGGAAATAAAGGATTCCAATGAAGCCATAGATAAAATTAGGATGGTAGGAGCCAGTGGGGAGACAGAATGGGGAAAGGAAGGAAGAATACTCCAAGTAGACAGGAAAAGAGTTTTGAAATTGAAGGAAAGTCATAATAAATATATAATAGAGGATCTAGTAAAGAAATTATCTCCCACCAAAAAAGAACAAAAAGTTGGAAAATAGTCTTAAAAATAAACACTAAATAGTAATCTATTGAACAATTGTGATTTGTGGTATAAATATATTGAATAGACAGAGACTTGGAAAATAGAGTGGGGAATTGTTAACGTGCCAAATCCTAATTTTTCATAAAGGGAGACCATATAATAGTGGCCAAATCTGATAACTCAAGAAAACAGTATAAACATATAATTTTGAAATATGAAAATAAAATCACAAGAAATATATTTGTACATATCTCAATAAGATAATATTAATGTATTAGATGTGTTTATCAACACTATTCTGTATTATGCCTCAGAATTTATATTCTTTTATTCTTCTAACCTTATGGGAAATAATTTCTATTAATACACTTTTAATAGCTATTGATGGATTTGAATCATAGCTCTACCACTTACTAATTGCATATGTTAGGCAAATTATTTAGCTACTCTAGCCTCAGTTTACTTATATCATATGTAGTATTTGGTCACTTGACTCATAACATAATTGTCAGTAAAAATTTTAAAAAATACAATCAAAGCACTGTGGTGCCTAGTGTGTGTGTGTGTGTGTGTGTGTGTGTGTGAGTGTTGTGTGTATAAGACTATATATAGTTTGATAATTATACCAAAAATAATATTTCCTAGCCTATTGTTGGGCACATTATATCAACAACAATAATTTTGAAATTATTTTTAAGCACTGGGCATCTCTTGCATGTTCACAAGTCAAACAGAAATTTGTTTACTGTCAACATAAAAATTATCTATTTAAAAGTGCTGCTTGTCATAAACACAGCTAGTATGATCATAACAGTCTGGTCAACATACTTACTTGGCCTTTTATCTTGTGATGGTCTTACTAAACTTACTAGTTTTATTAGGTTTTTGTAGATTCTTAGGATTTTCTACATGGATGATCATGTTGCTGCAAACAATTTTCTTTCTTTTTTTCTCAATCTGTATGCTTTTTTCTTCTTTTTTTTTTTTTTTTTTTTTTTTGCCTTACCATACTGGCTAAAATTTCTAGTACAATGTTGAAAGGATGTGGTGAGAATGGACACATTTACTTGTTATCTATGTTAGAGAGGGTAGACTTTTAACCATTAAGTCTAATGTTAAATATGGTTTTCATAGCTGATGTTTTTAGGTTGATAAAATGTCTATTTCTAGTTCCTTGAGTTATTATTATTAATGGATGTTGACATTTTTTCAAATGTTTTTTTCTGTATCTATTGAGAT
>CAUYRB010067787.1:0-28392 GCA_963574695.1 Propithecus perrieri
ATTTTTAGCTGTCCAATTAATTTCTTTCCATTTTTTTTGGTAGAGACGGGGTCTCGCTCTTGCTCAGGCTGGTCTCGAACTCCTGAGCTCAGAACGATCCGCCCGCCTCGGCCTCCCAGAGTGCTAGGATTACAGGCGTGAGCCACCGCGCCCGGCCTAAATTCTACAGATTTTAAAACTGTTTAATTTTAATTTTTAGCGTGGGAAATTTTGAAAACTCTAATCCATACAAAAAATTGGTATCAGTAATTTTTAATCATGGAAAAGGGTCCTGAGAACAAACATTTGAGAACTGCTGTCTAGAGGAATCACTGCTCCAGAAGTCACAGAGATCAGAACTTGAATCTCACCTTTGTCTGTTGTTCACTTGTTTCCGCTCAGATAAATAATCTTCCCAGTCCTCGCCTCCCCATCTGTAAAATGAGGATAGTAACACTTACATGGCGTAGGTGTTTTGAGGACTACATTAAATGAAATTTATAAACATATAGTAGGAGATAGGGAAATGATTGCATTTCATTTAAACTCCAAAACTCCATGAAATGCCAGTATTGTTGCTATGAAGTGTGTGAGACCAGAGGAAATTAGGAGCTTGCCTGAGGTCCCCTAACTAATAAATGGCAGAACTGGGATTCTTATGTTTTATTAAGATAATATTTAGTACCCTCTTTTCATGCTATGGATTTGAACAAAAGAGTACATCTAAGCAAAGTAGGTGCAGAGAATCAAGATCATGTGTTTGAAGTGTAAGGGAGATTAGAGGATTTATCTTCCTCCAATCTAATTTTATTGATAAGCTAATTCAGAACACACAAATATAGCAACGTGACCCCTAACTTGCTTTGAACCTGGCAGTATTCTTAACATAATTGTTCTCATGCCACCTTTGTAGCCTTCTTCTAGTCGTCTTTCTTTTGCTTGCCCAGACCGAAAGAACTTAACAATCTTTGGCAAGAACTGTCCTTACCCATCCGACACAGATGCCTGTGATAACAAAAAACAGGCAAAAACAAATTAGAAAGAGGATAAAAAGATTGTGGTAAATAACCACTTAGTGAATAACCAGACCCTTCTATGGCTCCTGGCTGATGTTTGTTGCTTCTATTCAGACTTTTTTTTTCAAGCCTTAGAAACTCAATAGTTAGAAGTTTAGCTGAAGTTATTTATTAATAAAAAGGGAGTGGGTCTGGGGGGAGACTTAATACTGTCATAAAAAAGCCAAAGAAGCTGGAAATATTTGCACTAGGAAAGTACATGTGATAGAATCAGACAACCCAGCTCCTCAGAGCAGGCCAGTAAGATTTCAGGATAACACACTATTCTGGGGTAGTTTTTAGAGATGAACACAGTGCTGCATTTGCGCACCGAGTCTCTCTTCGCCTGCAACCCAAAGATACCTTCTGGAGGATGGAATTAAGGTTTTGGCTCGCCAATCTATAATGTTTATCTGTTCTTTTTGTGTTTCTTCATAATTTGTACCTATTTTACCGTTACTAGGTAGAATTAAAAACATAATCAACTGAGTTAATATGCCATATTACAATAAAATACAACCTTTATTGAAATATATTTTCTGTAAACGATAAGCTCAAGGGAGATGCGTGTTATTTCTGGACTATTCTAATCTGTTTAATTTTGGAAATTTGTGATTGCTATTCACTTTTGGCTGCATGACCTGTCTCTTTTTTTTAATATAATATAGTCTCCTTTTAGTCTACTGAAATCCCTTTCTCAGTAAACTTATTAATGCCAACTTTTAAGTGTAAATAATTTTATGTGTGTGTAATATTCCTGAATATATAAATGTAGATGTCAGCCTTAAAATCTGCCTGAAATTATGTGGGTGAAATCAACATTCATGTGTGTGTGTGTGTGTGTGTATATATATATATGTATATATATATCTATCTAATTTATATCTATCTTTATATACAGACATTAGTATATGTCCTTATGTATTTTTATCTTTATATATATTCAGTATCCTGTGTATTTATTATACATGATCTCCTACATATGATCTACCTATCGACCAGTCTATCTGAGAGCATATAAATGATTTCCTAGTTTGTGGCCAGGCATGTCTGGATTTATTTTTATTCCTCCTGTTCATAACTACATACGATCTTAGGCAATGGGGTTAAATGTCCTCTTCCCAACTTCCGTATCCGGTAAGGGTAGAGTTGGAAGCAGTTAAAGGAATAATATGTCAGAGTGTTCTGGAATATTCTGAAGTTGCCAGAGCAGCCACTACTTTCTTCCTGCCCTTGATCCCTTTCTTTAGAAGCGTCCGCAGTGGCCCTCTCTGTTGCCCATCCAGGGAACGTGGTCTTGGGAAAGCGGTCCCCGGGTGGCACTGCTGCGTGATGCTGCTGACTCCGGTCACTGCTCTCGCACTAAATTGCCAATCTAGATAGGTACGTTTGGCCGAGTCTTCTCTAGTCATCTAATTCATTCACTCCGTGTTCCTTCAACAAATGTATCTCAAGAACTTCTGTTTACTGCGTAGGTCTTATTTGGTCAATCATCCCTGTGCTGGTTGTCTAACCAAGATATACTGGAGGTTTCCAAGTCAGCAGTGTAGCTAGGGCTAGAAAGCACGATTCCTGCACCTGTTGGGAGGCTGGTTATCCTGTTACACGTGTGATTTGGCCTGTTGTAAGAGTCGGTGCCTGGTTGCATGTTTTGTGTATACGTTTTAGATTTTGACATAAAGACTCAGGCATCAGCATCTCAGGTTTTCCTTTCAGGGTGCTCTCGCCTTTTCCACCCAACGCGCTCCTAAAACCTGTCTTCAGCCGAGTTGATCGAGGCTGAGAAAACTGCTCTGTGATCACAAGCTGGGAAGCAATGTCTGAAGACACAGCATCCTCTGTCCGAGGGACTGCGGCCATCGCTGTGCTCTCGGTGTGGGGGAAGAGATGGGACCCAGCAGACAGCTGGCCGCATGGCTCCCCCCGAGATGACAGGCGAGGACGAAGGACAGTTCACAAGCAGGAGTTACGAGTTTAGTAGAGGGAGGCAAACGGGGACATGTCACACCTGGCGTTTCCTGTCTTCTCAGGGGGAGTGGGAGGAAGAAAGGAGACATCTGGGTCTTGAAGAATATTGAAGTTTTTGAGACAATGTTGGGAGACGAGATGAAGAAGAAGGCAGAATTGGATCTCAGATCAAAAAGGCATATTTGGGGCACGTTCTCGAGAGACACCCGCCCCCCGCTTGCTCTCCCCGTGCATGGTGGCGTATTAGTCACGGAGGCCTCTGGGCTTGCTGCTCGTGAGAAAGTAACGCTGAGAAAACTTTGTACGTGTAGATACGAAATACATAAGCAAAGATAACAGCCACCCGTGACGTTGCAGCGGAAGTTAAGAGTGCCACCGCGCATCCTGTTCTAGCATTAGCCGTGCCTGGGGCAAGAGCGCTCAGGCACTGTATGATGGACTCAGACAAAGAAAAAGAAAAAAAACGTTTTAGATTTTTGACCGTTAGCTGGAGGGTTTGTGCAGTAGTAAGGCATTTTTGAGGTTTGTAAAATACTGGGAACATTTGGCAAGAGGAGACAGGTTTTGTGGGAATAATTTGTTACTTGTGGACTGCGCGTGTGTGAAAAGGAAGGGTTATATAAATACAGAATCTTTTGAATGAATGTTAATATGATTGGTAGTGAATTTTTAAAGTATAAACTGATGTGATTGGGATCATTAATCAACATTATCAGAAATCTATGGTGGTGTTATTTTACACAGAGTTTGCACTGGTTTGCAGTCCCACCAGCAGTGCATCCACGCCAACATTTGTGGTTTTGGGACTTTTTGATAAAAACCGTTGTCACCAGAGTTAACCGCATGTACTCACTGTCAAATTGGTACTGATTGATCAATATTTATGTGCACGTATGGAAGTAACATTCATTGGGTGTCAGGCAGCAGGGAGGGAGAGGAGAGATGGGTCAATTCACACCTAATGGGTGCAGTGTGCACTGTCTGGGGTTGGGCACACTTGCAGCTCTCACTCGGGCGGTGCAAAGGCAATGTATGTAACCTCAACGTTTGTACCTCCGTCATATTTTGAAATAATAATAAAAAAGACGTCTGTGGCGATTAGATCATTTTACTGGTAGGAAGAATTTTTCTAATCTTGATTGAAAACCCAATCATTTATTGGCAAGAATTCCCTTCCTGTTGCCATTTATTTTTAATTAAGAACATGTCATGTTTTTGTTGTTATTTGTGTTTAATAGAGCTTTTGAATAAAAAATACACAGTTTTTATATGTTTGTTTATTTTTTTTTAGCATGAACACTGGTCATTGCAGATTTGAAAGTACTCCTGCCATCTGTCTGTGCCAGGCTTGGTATACCAGCAGCCAAAATATGTAATGGGTTTCCTAAGAGCAGTGCCCATTAACGTGAACCAGTTATTCTTACGTATTTGTTACCGATAACCTAACGTTTAATTTTGTGGGGGGTTGTCATAGTTTTCATAATCTGACAAAAGCTTACATGTGTCGATATTGCATATTTTATTGTTGTTTAACCTGTTGCATTGTCAGTGAAACAGGAACAGAAGAGGTGATATTGGAGAAAACATTAAAGGTTTACTGAGAGGCGGCAGTGAGTTTGATGTTACTGGCAGAGGTGCTTTTGAACAATACTGCTAAAGGCATAGATCTCATGAGATTTGGGATGTTTTTAACAATTATCATTAGTGTAATATTCCTTCAGGGAGCCTTTGTAATGCCCACAAGAATGTGTCAGTAGCGGGATCAGATTCCAGGGAGCCTTCAGTGACTTCAGTACTTGACATAACACACACCTGTGTGTTCTCTTCTCTGACCTCCAGATTGTTTTGAAAAGCTTCGGACGTTTGGGAGGGTGAAAAAGAGCAGATTTTTATTTGTTTTCTGACAAGTAGAAAAAAATAAGTTCTAAATGTAGTGTTTTACCTATGTATGGTACTTGCAGTAAGAACCTTTATTTGTCTTATATCGTAATCAGTCATGGACTAAAACCGCCAAGGTTCCATGATATATTTAATTATGTGATGTTTTCCTTGAAGCATGTTAACATGCCAGAAACAGATGTGTGTGTGTATGTGTGTTTACGGGCAAGTGTAAAATAGCACTCAAGTATAAAATAGCGTTTTTTTTTTTTTTTTGCAGGGACTCATTTAGAAATTCTCTCTCCTAACAGTTGGGAATAGGAATAGTGGTGATAAAGAAAACTGACCCAATTTAACTTTACCTTTCACGTGGTGATAGGTAAAGCTTTTCTTGATAACATATATAGGCTGAGCATCACTATTACCGTAAATATTGGCACTTAAAAGAAATGTCTGTCAAGTTTCAATTAATTTACTTTGAACTTCAAACTACTGTGTAATAACTCTGATAAGTGAGTTGACCTTTTAAAATGTTATATATTGATATGTTGCACTTATATTATAAAATCGAATATTGAATGTTTGTATATTTTAGCATCCCTGGCATCCCTCGTTGATTTTTATGAAATTCACAGATTTTTCTTTTCAAAATTAAGCTCTGCTTGGTTTGACATCGGCAGCTTATTGCTTGCAGTCTATTTAATTGAGAAGTTTCTGCTGTTTATTCTAAAATGCAGATAAATGGCTTTCAGCACAATGTTTACAGTTGAATAGCTCCTCAAGCGAGTCGACGTTATCAGCTAAAGTCCCCATGTCATAACTAATGATCTCTCTGCTTGTGCTTTCCTGCCAGTGAGGAGACACTGAACTCTGCGGAGGCAAGAGCCTGGCACAGTTGGGGGTGGGTAGACTGCTTTGGATGGCGCCTATTGGACAAGGCCTTGGCGTGCAATGGGAAGAGAACTATGTCCTTATCACGACTGTAGCATGCATAAAAGCTGTCACTAAGTGCTGGGTTCCGAGAGCTGGCATGAAGAACTTTTAGGAAGTAACTATTTGAGGGATTTGTTTTATTGCACATTATCTGTTTATTTAATAATGAGCATAATTTTAATACTTTTCAGGCTGTTTGACTTGTTAAGCAAATGGGAGCCACTAGGAAATTTTCCTATCACTACCAAATAGTTACCATGGTTTTAACGATGAAAGTAAGTATTTTTCGTCTCCCAAGAAAGACAGAAATAAAATAAATAGCTTCAACTGTTAACTAGTCATTTATCATAAATAAATGATTCATTCTGAAAGGTCATGATGCTCTTTCTTTGGGGGTTTGAGTGGGGGGAGACTTCTGTCCTAGTGAGGATTGACAGGCTTGGTGACCATAATAGTTAAACAAGTGTTACCAACCTCTGATTACTGGCTGGATTTTTACATAGGGGACAGGGCATGCTCTAGATACATACAGGGAATAGTTTCTTTATAGCTGAAGTATTAAATAATACCTTCTGGTAAAAATATTGTGTTTGATTTCATATGTTCTTTGTGAATGTCAAAAACTTTCTGACTGAAGTGGCTATTCAAGATAACCATTGTCTTTTGCCCACATTTTGGTATTATGATTATTTGGGAGCATTTTTGTCATTTAAGTATACAGTGCGAGCAAGTATATATTTATTTCTTACCTTCTTACTCGGATATTGAAATTTAGGACCATATACCCAAGTGTATCAAAATATTTCAGAGTGGAACAACATAACACATACAGATACAGCTGTCTTATGTTGATGTGGCTTAAAATAAAGAAAAATCTGAAGAGTTTGTGAGGAGTAATTATTTTTTATGTGGTATATTAGATACAGCTTTTTGTTCTTTTTTTTTTTTTGGTGGTCGTTTATTGTGAGTACCTATATTGATAATTATTTAAAAGAAGAGGAAGGAAACATTTTGACCTTGGAATAGAATGTGTGAGTGAGAACATTATTGACATAAATGAGGAGATACCAGTTGGATAAAAGAATATAAAGAAAGAAAATTTAAAGGTATCGTTAGTGAGGCTTTCGAATTCTGAACCACTGAGGTACTAGGTATTACGTAATTAAAAAGTAAGAAAATAAAAGTGCTTTTGGCGCATGTTTTGAAAACTGAAGCCATTTGTTTATCAAAAGAGGGTCAGCATGAGCACCATCGGGCCAGAATGTTCCTGTGTGCGCCATGCCCAGATGTAAGATAACACAATTATTATTACAATAACATAGTTTCAGTTCAGATCTTTCCTCGGTGTTTCTGCCCATAAGTCAACAGGACTGTCCTCTGGCAGTCTTTTTCTCCTACAAATCAAAGCAACGTAGATGGCGGTTCAGAATTTCAGCACTATTTTAATGGCCAATTGTGTGTAATTTTAGAAAAAAAAAATTTTCCTTTGTCTTAAATTATCAAAAGTCCATGTAGTCTAGTCTTACACGTATCCGGGACTCAGTTCAACTGCCTTATTTTACTTTGGATGAGCAGACTGGATTAATGGGAAGAGTTGGGAGAATGCTGATATAACACCTCTTGGCACACCTCCTAAGTATCAGCCTTCCTTCGGTTGGCCTCGCAGTGTTACTTGGCACTGAAAATGCAGTATCATCTCTAACGCTAGCGTCTCGACATAGGGGAAAACTATAAAACTTGTCAAATTCTTGTGAGAGAGGATGTTTTTATGTATACAGAAATTTCTTTAGACCCTATTGCTCTTAATATGTATCCTCTCCATAGATATATATATATTTTTTCTAACAACATTTTTTATGCAGTGTTTGGCTTAGCGGGTAATTAGTACTTAAACAACAAAACCAAAAATAACTTAAAACCTTTAACATATTCGTTAATATATACATTTAAATTATATTTACATTTTATAATTGATATATTTTTCTTCATTTCAGCTCTTTTTGTGTACCTAAATGAAGTATGTTTTTTAACCATCTGCTGTTAGGAAAGGGTATCTATTTTTTGGGTAAAGTTTTAGGTTGTTTAAAGTGGCACAGATATAACGTAGAGGACAGGTAGTTTTGTGTTTATATAGAGTATAAAAGGAAATAGAGTGAAAGTTTGGTATGAGTGATCCGTCAGCTGCCCTTTTATGACAAAAGAGCAAGAACAAAATTGGTGACTTCTATGCCACCTCCGCCAGTTAGATTTTAAGGTTCATGAGCCCCTATGGCCATGTCTTCTTCATCTCTTCAAGCCCGAAGTGCTTAGCATACACTAAATATTTAGCTAATAGTTAAGTATTAAATATTAGTGCTTAGCATACAGCCTGCATATGATAACTATTTCTTAAATCAGTCTGGACTTCTTAGCAATTTTAAGCTGGCTTTAACAAATAATTTCATTCTGGTTTAACCACATACGATGAATAGGATAATTGTGTCTCAAATATAAATTTTATATCAAAATTTTTAATGAGCCAAGTCAAATGATACGGTGAATTTAAATAAAAAGATAGAAATAATGGCATTCATTTTATCTTCAGTTTTCTCAACATTTTGAAACATTTCCCAATTTTTTAAAGGAATTTGACATTTAGTAAAGGCAAACCTCTTGAAAGAAATATTTCTAAATGTTTGTGTGGCTGATCAATTGGTGAAATCGTGCTTATTTTAAGAGAAACTTCAATTGCAAGTTGAAACAACGATTATGACTGTCAGAAGGGTATTCTAAAAATAGATTTCTAGATATTTCAATGATGAATTTTAGATACTTTTCTACCTTGTGTATAATCAGAGACAGCCTCTAACCATCTGGAAATGTTACATAATACGCTGTGGTCCATGACTTCTTCTTTTTTCTTTTTCCTTTTCTTTTCTTTGTTTCTTTTCTTTCTTTATGAGGTTTCTTTTTTTCTTTTACCTTCGCACTGTCCTGTGCCATGGATCCTGCACATAGCTCAATTTCTGACCAGGATAATCTCTCTTGCCAGCTTATAATCAAAGGGAGTACTGAGAAAAACAGCTGAGCTGTATTAGGCAACCGCAGTCTGGACTGCATTTCTTAACTGCTGAATAACACACCACAGGTGCAGGATTAGTGCTGCCTACGGTGCTGGGCTTTCTCGTGGAAAGCCCTAACAATTCTGTGCCGCCTCCTATGTCTCCCATCCCGGGGAACCCGGCAACCACATATCAAGCGTACAGAAATCAAAAGTGAGTAGTGGGAGCAGCTTTGTATCTTACAGAGGCTGTTTTTCTCCTCCACAAAATCAAGATCAGTAAAGCCAATTCCGGCATGAGAAAAAGTGGTTAGAACTTAGTCTTCCTTGACATAAAGGGTCTAAAAAAAATAGAATAAATTCAAGGGATTCAAAAATTTTGTATACAAAAATCACATGGCCAGAAAATCCAGTTTAGCTAAACTGTCCTGGCAGTGTGTAATTTAGGTTACTTTTAAACTAGTTAAGTTTTTACATATATTATTTGAATTTTTGTGTTGTGTGTATTAGAGTGTGTTTGCCCTACACGTTTTCCATCGTGCCATGGTTAGAGTCAAGTGTCGTGGCTGTGTAAATCCTTGTGGCATAATTTTTTAATTGTTTGCAGTTTTTGACGTTATGAATTCTTTTACATCAATGGAACACGATTCTGAATCTCATATATTATGAAAGTCAAGGTAGCTTTCCTGCAAATATGGGTTTTAAAAAATGCAAAATTACTTTTAAAGTATAAATTTAATGACTTTAAATATGAGATCAAATGAATGTTTTGAAAATGTAGTTACTACGTCATTTATTTTTGATCAAGAAATTTATAAATTGTTTTAGCATGGTATACACTTGGAGAAGTGAAGGCAAGCCTATTTTAGTAATTCATATCATTTTTGGTATCTTAGAAAATTTTTCTGTGAAGTGTAATAAATGAGGATAAAAGCCATGTGGACAGCAGTCCAGGTTTTAAACAGTTTTCTTTGGTTTGTAGTTTTTCTCTTTAAATTCTATGATGGCTTTCTAATATTAAAATTTTATTTTTACTCATTTTGTTGTTGGTTAACATTATTCCATATTGTTTCACTAGAGATAGACCTTTAAACTCATTGGGATGATAATAATTAATAATAGTGTATTCCAAGTTTAGTTTAAAAATGTTTATATTTTATATTCGATACCTAAAATATTTAAACATTTGAAATAGCAATGTATTTGTGTATTTTTAGGTCAATAGGCACCTTCACTAAGGTATCCTTTAACAATTATCCTATTAGAGGATACAGTGAGGATTAGAAACAGAGAGGTTCTAAATGCTTGCCTCAGTTTGTCTTGGGGGAAAAGAATACCATGGACATGGGGATTTGGTTTCCCATCTGTCTGGCTTGATTGTTGCTTCTCTCCTTTCCAAAAATGAATCTGTTCAAAGTAATTTTCCACGTTAGGCTATCTTGGGAGTGCTTTGCAAAGCTGCAGAGTAAGCTTTGGTGAGGTGGCAAGTTGAACATCCACTTCGATTAGCTTCAGAATTCTGTGAAGCAGAGTCCTATCAAGAAACTCCCCTGAACAAAACCTTAGCTCCTGGCTTGGAAATCTGCCAAGTTCTAGTTGATTCTTCGACATTTTTGTCAAAGAGACCATGGTTCAGTTTCTTTTCAAACAATGTGGACCTGAACTGACATATTAAACGTTTTAAAATACAGAGACATTTAAACTTTTTAAACCTCCTATCAGCTGTGATTATACTGTTTTATGAGTATGGCTTCAGTTTAATGTTAAATATTAAGTCTTTAAACATCATGCTTACTTGCTTGTCAAGTTCATTTTTTTTTATGTTGATGATCTTATTTAAAACATTATAACCAAGTTGTATTTTAGAGAATTTTCAAAGGTTTTTAATTTATGTAAACATTTTGGTTGAGGTTCTTTAAATTCAAAAGCTTAATAAAACCTAAGGGAAAAGCTACCTGTTGTTTTAACTTGAAAGAGAATAATCGTGATGTTCAAAGAACTTTAATTGCTATCAGAATTAATGCTTATTCTCAGGTTCATAACTCTGTATCAATTACATACAAAACAAAAATGTATGTATTCTCTTTTGACTTTTATATTTAATCTTTTCATGATATGCTTAGGTCATAATCTGGCATGACATAAAAGAAAACATTTGAATGATTGAGACTTTTCCTCTCTATCCAGATGTTTTGGGGGTCTCTTGGCAGGGTTTTTATAATGTCAAATGTTGGAAACATGATTATTCCACATGAGCTGAGTGATGTGAACGTGTGAATATGATGAAAAGAGAAACAATTGCCAGTGAATATAAACGTGCACAGAGATTTTGTGGTAAAAGCCCTCGTTTCTAGAGAGAGAATGCATTGCTCTTAACCTATTCATTAGTGTCAACAATGAACAGCTGAAATGAGAAAACTGGCGATATCCCTGGTTTTGGCACTTACAGTTTCCATAAAAGATATTGGTTGATTACTGCCACCCGGAGTAATCCTCCCTCTTAATGCAATCACACCCAGGACTTATATTTGACAATTACGTGTGGCATTGTGGCATCTGTTGTATCGTTTTCCTATATTGGTTTTTGGTTTTCCATATGTAGTTGATTAGTCTCACCGTGTTCCACGTGTGGTTGCTTTGTTTTTGCAGCAAGAGTGTTATTTTATGGAGGGCACTGTCAGGTGTTCTGGGGAACTACGTTATGTAGATGGATTTAATGGTTATTTGCTATTAATAAATCCATTTGCCGCAATGGATTTATTAATAAGTAAATCCGTTAATAAGAATATGTTAGTCGTCCTAGAACAAAATTTCAATATGTTTCTTAAACCAGAAAGCTCTATATTTTTATAGAATTTTTGCTCTCGGTGATGACTCTAGAAAGGAAGGGGAAGCAGAAGGAAGTAAAATGAAGCAAAAGAAAGTGGAATTGGAGTGAAGAGGAAGAGAGAATCAGGAAGGGGAACAGGGAATAGGTAAGAGAGGGAAAGGAAGAGAAATAGAAACATAGGCGATGAAAGGAGTAGGGAAAAGGAAGAGGAAAAAAAGATAGGAAAAGACAAAAAATCTGCAAAATAGAAAGAAAAGGTTGAATCGGAAGCTTCAGCAGCAGAGAAAAGAACAATTGACCATCACTGACTCTCACTACGTGCAGAGAACTACGGTAGATGTTTCTAGTGGGTTATCTCATGCCCTGCGCTCCAACCGGTGAGCCCTGTCACTCTCCTCTTCCATAAGGAAGGGCACGTCGCTTGCTAAGGCCACGTAGCAAGGAAGTAGCTGAGCTGAGTTTGAACCAATTCGCCTGTTTTACCCACATCCTGGTCCAGTCTGGCCCCACTGCTCCGTGACCACACCTGGTACTGCTTTGTCCCCTGGCGTTTTGTCCCCTTCCCAGCACAGCACACCGAGGAACTTAGCACCAGCGTCTGCCTTTGTCTGTCTCTCCTCTCACTGGTCACTGTCGCAGCAGAAAGATTCCCATGCAGGTAGCATCACAGTTAGTGTTAGAAAATCGACTCTTCTCCTACTTGAGACTTTGCTCTGGTATTTTTGAATAGAAATTGTATTTCGTTACTTTCCAGAAGGCACATATTCCAACTTTTTATTGATTACTTGGTTCCATGTTGTTTATAGATATATTTTAACTAAGTTTTTCCTGCAAAAAACATAGAGGTTGATTTATTTGAAAATACTTTAGTTAGAATGAAAGAGAGGGTTAGGTGATAAAAACGAAGGTCATGTCTTTTGAATTGAAAAACTTAGTAAATGGAGTTAAATGATTCAAAGTTGAAAATAAAAATTAGTTTTCTATTTAAACTCACTATCTGATGTCACTAAAACAGATCTTAAAAAGTAATATAGTTTTAAAGCTCTCATTCCAGTTCGATTCCTGTATAAATTAGACTCTTTAAAAAAAAAAAAAAAACCAAAAATCAGTGTACCCACTGTTTTGGTTGAAAAGGGAAACGAGCATTGCTTTGCATTATTTGTTATCATAACGCTATGAATAGGGTAGGGCGGGTCATTCCCAGAGCTGTTGCTCGCCATTCAGTGCCTTAAAATTTTTCTTCCAGTAGCCTTTTTGCCCTAGATACTTAAAGTACAGACTTGTGTGATATGAATTTTAATTTCTCATCTTGCTCCTGCCTGCCCTCTGGTGTAGATGGCGAAGAACACTAATGACGGTCAAAGTTTTAAGTTTTGAGTTATTCAGAGTTTAAAAAAGAAAAAGAAAGAATAAAGGAGGATGGATTATTGGTAGGTCCTGTGTGAAACAAAATAATTATATGTCACTTTTCAAAGAACTATGAAGATGCATATCCATTTCTAAGCACATTATTTGAGTTTTAATGTCCCTTGGATTATCTGTATCGTTCAGAGCTGTTTTTCTCTATGTGTTTAAATGTGATAGTGGATTCTCATGTTCTTTTCACCGTGACATATAGAAAATCTCATATCACAAATTTAAAATGTCTTATTTATGGTATTTTTGAAGTGATAAGAATGTTTACTGAGAAAAAATAATTAAAAGTAAACACATTTAAAGCATACTTTAGGAGCTAATGGATTAATATAAAAGATAAAATTATTTGTTGCCATGTCATACCTTTGACTTGTAATATTATGAATTAGTTTTTTTTAAAATTTTATTTTGTCACGTTTCATTTTTCCGCACGTAAAAATCATGTGCAAGAATGTATAATAAAGGCCGGGCGCGGTGGCTCACGCCTGTAATCCTAGCTCTCTGGGAGGCCGAGGCGGGCGGATTGTTTGAGCTCAGGAGTTCGAGACCAGCCTGAGCAAGAGCGAGACCCCGTCTCTACTAAAAACAGAAAGAAATTATGTGGACAACTAAAAATATACAGAAAAAATTAGCCGGGCATGGTGGCGCATGCCTGTAGTCCCAGCTACTCGGGAGGCTGAGGCAGGAGGATCGCTTGAGCCCAGGAGTGTGAGGTTGCTGTGAGCTAGGCTGACGCCACCGCACTCACTCTAGCCCGGGCAAAAGAGTGAGACTCTGTCTCAAAAAAAAAAAAAAAAAAAAAAGTATAATGAAAAATAGAAGTAGTTTGGAAAGAAATGATTAAATATTTGTTTAAGAACAAGTTATTTTATAGAGTATATACACAGCTTCCCGCTCATCTTTGTCCAGTTTCCAAATAAATACTTTAAAGACACTCTTTATAACTCCACCTGTCCCCTGCAAGAAAAGATTACATAGAATACTTGTATGTGACTGAAAACATGAATGTAACTGCAACTTATTCCAGAAAAGGTATTCAGGATATTCAAGAAAAATAAGTTTTTAACCTTTGTAATTGAGTGGAAGTCACAATATTACATGCTGATCATAGGGTTATTTCATTAAATTTGATTAATTTGTTTAAAAATCTATAAGTCTCTTCCTTCCTCCCTTCCTCCCTTCCTCCCTTCTTCCCTTCCTCCCTTCCTCCCTCTCTTCCCTTCTTCCCTTCCTTCTTCTCTTCCCTTCCTCCCTTCCTTCCTCTCTTCCCTTTCTCCCTTCCTTCCTCTCTTCCCTTCCTCCCTTCCTTGCTCTCTTCCCTTTCTCCCTTCCTTCCTCCCTTCCTTCCTTCCTCCCTCCCTCTCTCTCTCCCTTCTCCCTCCCTCCCTCTCACCTTTCCCCTCCATAGGGTCTCACTCTGTTGCCAGGCTAGAGTGCAGCGGAATCATCATAGCTCACAGCAACCTCAAACTGCTGGGCTCAAGCGATCCTCCTGCCTCGGCCTCCTGAGTAGCTGGGACAGGTGCGCACCTCCACACCTGGATAATTTTTGTAATTTTTTGTGTGTGTAGAGTCAGAGTTTCGCTACGTTGCTCAGTCTGGTCTCAAACTCTTGGCCTCAAGCGATCTTCCTGCCTCAGCCTCCCAAAATGCTACGATTATAAGCATGAGTCACCACCCCTGGCCATAAATCTGTCTTATATATAAGAGAATCATAAAAAATATAATTTAGCTATGATTCATTAACACACACATAAACATATCTCATGAAAATAACTCTATGGTTTATTTGCACCCTAAAAATCTAGTGATCCTCTAAAAAATGAGAACCAGTTTTAGATTGGCTTCCAAAAGGCTTTCATTCTATTATCATGGCAATTCGGATAGTTAAAAATGTTGAGTTTCTAGAAAGATTAAAATCAGTATTCCATCTTCACAGTTTTTATGTGAAGGATGGTTCTTAACCTGATTTGCCCGGTGTTTGAGAGCCAGGATTTGACTATACAGGTTGTTTTAAGCTACCAGACTCAGATATTTTTCTTTAATAACTGAAGTAGTTAAGTAGCTAACACAGGATATTCTATGAAATTACCACAAGATAGATTGTTGATAACTAACGATCTGGAATGAGGCATGCAGATTTATTGGCAGTTTAAGTACACATGCATACAAACACATAAAAACCATGGTAAACCACAAGTGGATTTAGTGTAAACTGCCAGGCTGTTCGTTCACTGGTCCAGAGGTGAATCCCATAATGAAGATTAGCTGAGAAGTTCGTTCTTCTTGGCTAGATTTTCTTTTCTGATGTTCTAGTTCTTCATTGTTCACCGATGTGCTTTATTTCCCATCAGGATATGAGACTAATTACTTCCCTGTGTTGAAGTGACAAATGCATTTAAATAGCTCCAGCTACGATCTGTTCTGATTTGCTTCTCCGTAGATCTACGTGGATTTTTTTTTTTTAAAAAGCATCTTCCCAATTTCTCCCTCTCCAGTAGCATCTTTTCATTCTTCTGGTATTTTCCTCAATATCTCTAAATAATTGTGCCGCTACCTCTTGATTATTCCATTTTAGGCATTACCTTTGACCTTCCACTACTGAAGATGAGAACTTATTTCTTTTTATTTTTTTTACCATTCCCACCCCTTACTACGTATGTACATATTTCTGTCTCCTGTCCTGTATATAAAGGAGTTGAAATATTTGTTTCCTGATGTCTTATATTCCCATTACAAATCCATTTCCAAGCTCTCAGTGAGTTTAAATTTGAAATACATAAGTCATTCTATTAATTTGAACATCTTAGAGATCTCTCTTCTAGTCTTTTTACCTGTCTTCAATGAGGCCTGGCTGCCCCTTTGGTCCAATGCAATGATCTCATCTTATTATCCATGTTTACTGTTATCTTGGGTATGTGTTTTATCTTCCTCTTGAGTTGAATCTCCTGTAAGCAGGAACCTATTTCTTCTGTTTTCTTGTTTATACCTTCATTTGGATGGAGCATCTCCTCCAGTAACTTTCTGGATGGGAGGTAAATTTTTGAGACCCTGAATATACTAAAATGCTTTTTTCCTACCTGCACATTTATTTATAATTTGCCCAGGTATTGATTTCTGGATTTGGAATACTTTTCCCTTAGAATTTTGAAGGCATCATTCTATTGTATTCTAGTTTTCAGTTTTGCTGAAGGAAAAGTCAATGACATACTTATTTTTTAATATCTTTTATCTTTCTCTCCCTCACTTTTGCCTCTTTAGATATAAAAATTTAAGATTTCTGGCCAGGCGTGGTAGCTCACACCTCTAATCCTAACACTTTGGGAGGCCAAGGAGGGAAGATTGCTTGAGGCCAGGAGTTTGAGACCAGCTTGAGCAACAATATAGCAAGACCCTATCACTAAAAAACAAACAAACAAACAAAACACACACACACACACACACACACACACACACACACACACACACATTAACCAGGCGTGGTGGTGCACGCCTGTAGTCTCAGTTACTCGGGAGGCTGAGGCAGGAGGATCACTTGATCCCAGCAGTTTGGGGTTATAGTGCACTATGACGACACCACTGCAGTAGTCCAGGCAACAGAGCGAGGCATTGGCCCCTCCCCCCCCAAAAATTAAGGTCTTCCGTTGTCTCTAGCGTTATAAAATTTTACAATGGCATACCTTAGTGTGGGTCTATTCTTACATGCTATGGGTTCATGCTATGCTATGAAACTCATGATTTTCAGTTATGGGAAATTTGCATGATTTATTTATTTCAATGATTTCCTCCCCTCTATTTTCTCAAGTCTTTCTTTCTGGAGCTAATATTAGTCAGATGTTGAATTTCCTGGGTTGATGCTCTAAGTTACTTAATTTTTCCTTCTCTGTTTTTTACGCTGTTATAGGAGATTTCCTAATCGATATCTTTCAGTTTACCTACTGAGATTTTCACTTATGCAATCATATTTTTAAAATTCCTTATTTTTTATTTTTATGGCAATGTGTTCTTATTTCATTGATATATTTTTTGTAAGATGAGAGTATTAATAATAATTTTTTTTAAGTTTTTGTTTCCTTTCATATAATCTGTTTCTTCCAAGTTGATTTTCTCTATACATTTGTTTTTGATGAGTGAGGTATTCTTCAGCTATGTAGTGACCCTGAATTCGTGGCTCGCACATAAGAATGGAGCACAGGGTTAGAGCTCGTCACCAGTGGGCCTCACTGTGGTCTAACATGGCAGGGCTATTTTATTGAGAAACTTACAGTATCCCTATCTTTGGGCTCTCTGTTTGTTCTTGATCTGGTCACCAGTAAAAAAGGCATACACCAAGCTGCACTGAGTTCTGAAAGCCATGTTGTTAGAGGAGGAAACTAAAGAGACAGGGCTGGGACCGGATGCAGTGGCTTCAAGATTAGGCGCAGATATTAAGATAAACAACTCTAAGGCAGAAGCAAACAAGAGGGACTAACAACCACAGGCAAGAACTGGCTTTTACGGGCTCCTTAGCTATCTCTGCCACCTTATGTGGACTCTGGCTATTTACAACATCATTTATATTGTGGTGTTAAAATTTCTCCACCCTTGAAGTTGCCATGACAGTTCCAAAGCAACTATATAAAATATGAAAATGAGAGGGAACCTAGTTCTAGGAATTACTATCCAAATTCCTAGTAACAGCCAACTCCTTGGCCTTGAGTCTTCCTCCCCTCAGTTAGTAAGCCTACAAAAGACCTAAAACCGCTTCCTCTCAGTACAGCTCCTCTCTTCGAGCCCGCCAGGTCTCCTCCTGGAGAGTGTACTTTTGTTTTCCGTAAGGCTTTTGCTTGCTTGGCTTACGTGGTGCGTCCTGAAATTCTTTTTCTTGACAAACGCGGAGAACTCGGACAAACCTCTACTGGGTGGCTGGTAGCAACGTGGGGAGAAAGAACTGGAGAAGCCAACATCCAGTCTGATGTTCACCAAATGTCCACTTTACAGTGGTCCTCCTCCTGCTCTCCGTGTGCTTGGCTTCCTACAGCCCCTGGCTTGATGGTAAAACAGGACAGTAAGGAAGGCATCTCAAGGATATGTGGGTTAGACTTACCCTTCTGGTCTTCTGCAGGGATGGGGAGGAAATACTGCTTGCTTACAGGGAGGGGGTGTCTGAAGTTCTAACTACTGTGGTTATAAGATCGATTTTCAGCCTCTTTCTGTTTTCAGTATCCCCTTCACCCTCACTTTTAGAAGTACCTTGGGATTCCACTTTGGGAGGCTCTGCAGGGGTGAGTGGGAAAATTGTTTTGTTTCTTAGCTTCTCCCCCTGTTTGGCTTAGGAATCCGCTTTCTTGGCTTTGTTAAATCAGGTACTTCTTGTCCTTCTGTTTTTCAGCCTTTTATTGCTATTGCTAGCGTCTCCCCTCTTGCTCTCTTTTATATTGTAGATTCATTGCTTTTAACCCCTTTTTCTCTTATTGCAGTGGGATTTCATTCTGGAATACCCTGTAATCCGCCCTTTTCATAAAAAATTATATTTGGGGCTGGGTGCAGTGGGATTATACCTGTAATCCCAGCACTTCAGGAGGCCAAGGCAGGAGGATCGCTTCAGCCCAGGAGTAGGAGACCAGCCCGGGCAACATAGCAAGACCTCATCTCTACAGAAATTTTAACAATTAGCTGGGCATGGTGGCACATGCCTGTGGTCCTAGATATTTGGGAGGCTGAGGTGGTTGGATTGCTTGAACCCGGGAGTTCAAGGTTGCAGTGAGCTGTGATTGCACCACTGCACTTCAGCCTGGGTGACAGGGTGAGACCCTGTCTCTAAAATATATGTATATTTATATATGTATATATATAAATGGCTACATGGGAACCTCATTTTAAAGATACAACTAATCCTCTGTTTATTATAATATAAACATAGGTCATTATAAGCAATATTGCAAAGAAACTTCTTCTAGCTAAATTTTATACTACTCTTTAAATAAATTCACAATGTGAGGAAATCATGAATCCTCTTTTAAAATATTTCTTAGAAAATGACATCTTATTTCCAATCCCATGGGGATGTTTGTTTTTCTACTTTAGACCATTTAGTGTAAATGCTCCATTTAACAACTTTTCCCACCAGATGGTGAGCTCAGTGTGTGTTTAGTTGATCCCAGCTACCCTGTTACCTGGAACATGGTACGCACCTGATACATATTTGCTATTAGACATCTATATAATAAATGTATTTTTGTTATTTTGTTTTAAAACATAAAAATAAAGGGTCTGGTGTAGAAGAAAGCAGGAGATAATAAGTTTTCAATACCCTATTTTTATCATTTTTGTCCCTTGAGGTAACTCAGGTCGTAAAGGTAGAAGGAATGAAAAGCAGATTTAAAAAGAAGGAAGCCACCATAAGAGGGTGACATGCAGGTATCCCCTACACAAGTTGCATCTGCGTAGCAGACAGTGCTGACGCGCTTATGTGACAAGCTCGTCACAAGTGGCTTTCAGGACAAGGTACTGACATGAACCATGTTTAACTTCACTTTATTTTGGAATTTAACTTAAAGATGAGCATACTATTGTATAGAAATAATAAACACCTGTTGGGATTTGTTGTGTGGTTAGGTTAAAGAAATATTATTTGCTTAATTGAGTCCAGGGTTTCTCTAAGTGGCGTCTACACACCCTATGTCGCAGAATCGCGTAAGATCTTGTTGAATATGTGCTTTTCTCAGCTCACCCGAGACCTACAGAATCAGAATCACTGTGAGCGGGGTACGATTTGCCTATAAAAAGCTCCTCAAATACAGCAGAGGTCCACTAAGATCAACATGTCTTTTCTAGACTAAATTTGCAAGCAACTGTTTGAGAAAGTTAGATGCACATCTCGTATTAATATAAATTTGAAAAATCCAATGAAATATTAGAGTTAATAATGACTGGAGGGAAAATTCCAATATATTGATTTAACATATTGCGTTTTCCTTCAACTGTTATTTCATAAGAATTTTACTAATTAGCTTACTACGCAGAAAATCAGGAAAATTATCACAGATTTTTTTTTCTTTCTAAACTACTCATTCTCTGATATAGCCAATGCCTAGAGGCATTCATCTGTGGTTTAAAAAAATAACGTGCATATGATATACATCTATTGCATATATTGTACTTCTGATCTAGGATTTAAGTTTTTAACCCAACAGTCTTTATCTTAGGTCATACTTTAGTTGAAATTCGATTTAATTATAGGCAAGCTGGATGTGTTATGAGAGAGATTTTAAATTGAACACTGCTCAGGGTGACACTGTGTGCAGTAATATGGCCTGTATAAGAGATCTTACCACAGTCCCCGAAACATAATGGGTAGCATAATAGGTTACGTTAACACTCCAAGCTCTTGACATGAGGTGTAGGTGCTTATAGTTATCTCCATTTTAGGAATAAGAAAATGAGGCACAGCAAGATTATTTACGAAGTTGTCCAAGGACAGCTAACTGGTAAATAGAGAAGCCTAATTTTGAACCTAGAAAATCTGTTTCTAAGAGATTATATCTAGTATAGTGTCTTCCATCAAAGATGGTAGGAATATCATTACAATAATAGGTAGGCATTTTTGCATGTAAAAGCTGATGGGGAAGATGTATCTTTTGAAATAAATCTTGGTGTTAACTAAGTTTTTGTCTTCCCAATTTTTTAGATTAAATATTTCTAATAATTTCTTTGAAAAATAAAGTAAGAGGCCGGGCGCGGTGGCTCACGCCTGTAATCCTAGCTCTCTGGGAGGCCGAGGCGGGCGGATTGTTTGAGCTCAGGAGTTCGAGACCAGCCTGAGCAAGAGCGAGACCTCATCTCTACTAAAATTAGAAAGAAATTAATTGGACAACTAAAAATATATAGAAAAAAATTAGCCGGGCATGGTGGCGCATGCCTGTAGTCCCAGCTACTTGGGAGGCTGAGGCAGGAGGATCGCTTGAGCCCAGGAGTCTGAGGTTGCTGTGAGCTAGGCTGACGCCACAGCACTCACTCTAGCCCAGGCAACACAGTGAGACTCTGTTTCAAAAAATAAATAAATAAATAAATAAATAAAGTAAGGGGGCCCTATGATGTGGTAGAAAGACAATCTTAAAGCTCAAACGATCTGGGTTTAAATGCTGGCTCCATAATTTATTGACTATACGGATCACTTAAACTTTGAGTCTCGATTTTCTTATCTAAAAAATGGCAATAACAATGTCTACCCCTAGTATCACCATACAGAGTAGAAATAATCTATATAATAATGTTTTGTCAAATTCCTTGACAAAACTCCATTAAATACAGCTATTATAATTTACAAATATCAAATACCATCCTTAACAGCTTATGGGAATTTCTTTATTTGAGGCCTATACTGTGTAGCAGGTGTAATTTTTATCAAAAACATCAAAATATCTGTTTTCTGTTTCAATCTTTAAGTATCATGAATACTTCATTTTTTATTTAATCTTCTGTTGTCCTTTGGTCAGAAGACTGCGTCAGGCTATCCCACAGATGCTTACCTCTCACCCTTTCTTCTTTTCAGCAAACTTTCTTGATAACATGCTTTTGCGAAGTTCAGGAAAGTCAAACGTGGGCACCAAGAAAGAGGATGGTGAGAGCACAGCCCCCACCCCTCGCCCGAAGATCTTGCGTTGTAAGTGCCACCACCATTGTCCAGAAGACTCAGTCAACAACATTTGCAGGTTGGTGATGTAGATGGCTTACGTCTAGCTTTGACAAAGTATTACACTTTATCCACCATTGTAGGCTCGTGTTCCAAAGAACACGTTTTGGAGAAGATCGCTTAACTGTGTTAACTCTTAGAGTTGTGCCTGTCTTGAAAGAAATATCAAATTGTGTCTTATCCCAATAGTGTTCTTCTATTGAACAGAAGAAAGAAGAAAGAGAGTCTTCTTTCTTCTTCCAAACAGGATACATGCACATAAACACAGAGCTCAGCTCCCAGGCTCCTGGTCAAGGAGCAAAAACCAATTATTTTCTTTCCAAAGGCCTAGTCCCCACAATTAGTTCAACAGCAGGGGCTGTCAAATGTGTGTGATGGGGCTTTTTTGTTTTAACCATTCATCATGCCGATGGTGTTAGTATTTTGGAAAGAACACCTAAGCTGTCGGGAATATTCGTAAACTGACTCTGGGAGGCAGTACAGTGACAAAGTTTATGTGAATTCCCCAGATCCTAGGACAGACATTGTCAAAGTAGTAGAAAATAAGCTCCTTAGTAGGTAATCATGTTTTCGTAGATGCTTCATAACATTTGATTCTGGACTGTTCTGCCTTTTTCTTGCTTACACATCTTTATACAGCCACATGCATTTTGCTGACCACTATAGCTGCTGATCACTGTTAGTCCTTAGGGTGAGGACGACCATGGATAAAGAGCTATAGCTTAAGGGGGCCAGGGTGTGCCAAGGCAGAAGTGGGTAAGTTAACCAGCGAGAGTGTCTCTCGGGAGCTAAAATGCCAGAGAAGCAGAGTGTGCCTCGAGAGGTCACGAACTCAGATAGGGAGATGGGGTTACAGTCAGGAAGGATATCTGGGCAACCATGTGGGGTTTCATTAGCCAGAAGGTGCACAAAACCGAGTTGAATGCTTTTCTTTCTTTCTGAGAGTTGTTTTAAATTTTAAGTTTCCATGAAGCAGAATCTACTCTACGCTTACCAGTGCGTCCCAAGACCCTGGTCTATTTAGCACAAGAAATACATATTGACTGAATGACTCAGGGAGCAAAGCTGGGTGTATTCATAAATCTTTATCTCATTTAATAAGCACAACAACACAGCATTGTAGGGAATGCTTACTCTAATTCAGATGCATGCAATTTGGCATCCAGAGAGGTCTAGTAACTCGACTTTTGTGCTCTAGGACAAAGTTGGGATCACAGAGTCTTGTGCCAAAGTAAAATGATTCCAAGGCTCAGACCTTTTCTCCTGGGAAACATGTCCTCTTTATAGTAAAGAGAAAAAGTATTAGGAAAGCGAAAAAGTTTTCTGAAGAAAAGAAGATCAGCAGGAGAAAGCAAATTAGGGGGATATTTTACTATTTTGTCTCACTCTGTGGTATTCAGAATACATCTGTGTGTGTCATTTGAGCTGTTGTCCTGGTGATTGTAGGTTCAGGATTTTCCCAAAATATCCCAGTTTCAAATATTGTGTCCTGTTTTCCATATTGCAGTCACTGAAGTGTCCTTCAATGACTTTGGGAGGTTTGGGAGGAAGTGTTCAGTCGGGGTAACTGCAGTAGGAGACGCTGGACATGACCACAGGAGATGGGTTTCGCTGGAGCACAGGGCAGGAGGAGCTGGGGTGGGGGCTGAGCCTGGAGACAGAGGAGCCACCGTGGGCCTGTGGGCTGTATTCAAAGTGCAGTCTTATCTCTGAGAGTGTTGGAAAGCCAGGAAAGCGGGTGCTTCAGCAGGAACGGCGGTGGGGATGGACATGATCTGATTTGTTTCTTTGAAAAATTTTCTTTGCTGCGGGAGTATTCAATGTATTAGAAGAAGACAAAGGGGAATTCAAGAAGAAGTGTTAGGTAAGAGCAATCGAATGGTGGGTTCGTTAAGAACAGTTCATGTGCGAGAAAACGGTCTGGAGCTAGGATGGTGCCGGTGCAGGAGCAAGTGAAATGTATTCGAGAAATATCTAGAAGATAAAGTTGTGTGATGGTGGCTTGGATATGGGAGGGGGCACACGAGGGGCTTTACAGGTGTCTAGATGGAGAGGTAGATGCATAGGGTGGCCTTTTGATGAACGAGGACAAAGGGAAAGAACCAAGTTCCAATTTGGACATGCTAAGTTTGAGTTTTTTGGTGCTTGCAAGTGGAGATGCCAAAGAGCAGGTGGTAGGATGTGGGTCTGACGCTCAGAGACGAGGTTGAGGTGAGAGTAGAGTGGGCAGATCAGTAGTCACTGTTTTCTGGGGAACACACAACCTCGCATTCACAGTGGCTTACAACTAAAGTCATGTGTTTTTTCATTCAGGAGTCTAGAAGAGGGCTGCAGTGGTGCGGGGCTGTGCTGGGACGGGGTGGGCTGGACGTCAGGGGGTACTGCTTGAGTTCCGGCCTGCTGCATGTGTCTTCGTTTTTTTTGGACCATGTGCTCCCCAGGGCGTGTTCTTTCTCACATGTGTGAGTGTGAGGAGCAACCTCTTAAAAGCTTCTGCTTCTGTCATGTCCTCTGACATCGTGTTAGCCAAATCCAGGGACATGGTCAAGGGGACTGTGCTCACGGTCAAGGGGAAGGCATGTCAATGGCAAAGCATGAAGAATCGGAATCAATAATACAGTGATCCAGTCTACCAGAGTACGTCTGAGCCTTGAGACATTTAATGCTTGAGTAAAGGAGGATGTCCCCAGGAGACTAAGAATTGGCAGTAGAGCGGGGAGTATGGTGTCACCGCAGCCATGTTTGCAGAGGGAGGTAGTGAGGTCAGCTCTGCTGGATGCTCTTGCTGGCCAAGTAGGATAAGAACTGAAACATGGAAATCAGACTTCTTGACCCTGATAACTATAATTTAAAGAAATTTAACGTAGTAGAGATGGAAGCCAGATTGGAACGGGCTGTGAATTATATGGTTGCCAACCTTTGATTTGATTTATGACAGCAAAGAAAAAGAAAACAAAAGTAAAACAGAAACAAAAACAGTAACAATGGTACCCCACAAAATAACATGGGTATCCCATTACAGTCTCTCTCGTTCTCCACTTCCTCATGCATGTTATCCATTTCTAAAAATTATTTTTTTACTTTCTTTAGAGATAATTTTTAGTGCTTCCTCATTTATCTTATTGGGTTCTCACCAAGAATCCTCCTGCCTGGGAAGTTTGAGGGTTCAAGGTGTAATAAACCCAATTGTATATTTGCACAAAGGCTGTGCAGATGACATCAAGCTGCTTAAGCAAGGAATTAGATAAGTCTCCAGACGTATATCTTGAAGAGTCGCAGGGGGGCAGAAGGAAAAGCATAGGGGCTGTGAGCCTTTTTATAAAGTTTGTACTAACCCAGGCCTTTTAAACCTCTAGCTGAGTGAGGTGGTGTGAGTTTTCAGAGAGGTGCCCGAGGTCTCAGAGTATTCAAAGTGTGTGTTGTTCTGGTTTGTTCATACTTCTTCCCTTGCATGCTGAGCTTCACTATAATCTGTCTCATTTTTTTCCACTGTTGCCCTGGTCATTTAAACATTGAGCTTTAGGATTCTTTTTTTTTTTTTCCCCCCAGTAGATCTTGATTTCAAACCATTGCACTTAAGAGAACAGCGGGTCCTCGTTCGAACTTCTAATTTAGTTGTAAGAGGCTGTGATTTCAAATTCACTCAAGGATTTTTCAATAAGGAATAACTCTCCTTTTGTGCTTCTCATTAATCATAAATGAGAATGTTAAATGAGCCCAGTCTGTTGTTGGAATTAATAGAGAGTGGATACCGTAGGGCTCTTCAAAATTACACACAGAGAACCATTGAAGATTTTTAAGCAGAGAAAGAAAATGGAAGATTTATCAGATCGTCTTACACAGAATGGGTTAGAGGCAAGAGAGAGGAGAGGAGGTCTTGCTAGAAGGTTCTCAGAGCAGTCTAGGTGAGAGATAGTGAAGGTCTACACAGAGTGGCGGGGTGAAGGTACACAGGAATGCTTGATGAATGTAAAAACTGAGACAAGTGCAAGAAATCTTGTACCTCAGAGGAGAAATGAACAAATTGCTGAATCATTTGCCAGAGAAGGATGTATGATAGTTTCGTGTTCTTGAAGATAAAACGAAGAGGACATCTCTCATGTTGGGACTTTCTCATTAATGTTGTAACTTCACCTTTCCCCTGACAATATGATCCCTTAGAGGAAAAGCCAGAGAAGGGGACAGTAGTATATGTTTTGGTCTATTTCCCTCCACCACTATGGGAATCCATCCATCTAAGATGATAAAGGGAAAAAACTAAAAACATTAGGATTCTATTACTTTGACAATTATCACTGCTCAGCGTTCTTCTTTGCTCATTTCCCAGTCAGTAGGAAAACACTTAGGCGGCTTCTGAGTTCTCTCCCTGCTGTTTCCAGTCCAGTAACTTTCTCTTTTCTAGGATTCGTGGTCTTAGTAGACTAGGAGCTCCTCAAAATGCACCTTTGCATTTGAGCACCTGATTGCACCTAAGTCATGTATGCCCAATAAGTGTTTGTAAAATGAGCCACTGTTAACAAAACTATTAATATAAGCAGCATTCAGCTTTTTTTAGTTAACTGACTAAAAATCTACATCATTTAAATGGCAACTCTAAAAGTTGTGTGTGTATCTTTGAGTTTACCTGTGACAGAAAACTGAAAACTTACTTCACTCCCTTAAATGTGAAATATATATTTTAGAAGACAGGATGTTCTCAAGGACTTGTTTACAGATGACCTAAAATTAACCGGCCTTTTAAAATCAATTCTGTCTGAAACTTAAAAGAAGTTTAGAATTTCAGTGTTTCTCACATACTGGAAAAAATTGAAATAAATATTGATCAGTCAAGAAAACTATTAATCTTTGCAGGCAGATACAATTGAGCATATAACTCATTTATAATAAATATAAATACAGTGCTTTTAAATTTCCTACCACCTGATTGAGCAGAGCAGATAAACACTTTAACTAATACTTTGAAAATTATTTTATAGTTAAACTAATCTTTGTAAAGATGTAAATTAGTTGAGGAAAAATCCTGTAATAGTCTCTTCTCAATTGTGGTGGATATATAAATAACCCTGGGGTTTGCAATAAAGGAATCTAAGATCTTCATGGAAGAACAGAGTTAAAAGCACCAAAGTTTGGGCAAACCTTATAAATGTTATACTCACATTAAATAAAGATGCTGTCAGTGCAATTTTTCACATATTATGAATCTGGTTTCTAACCATTCTACAACTGACAAACGAGTCGCATTCATAAATTGATTTGACCACAAATGAAAGGAGTTAAACCTTGCAATCTCTGGACGCATATCCACCTAGAAAGAGTATCACTCAGTCCCTAGAAGCATTACAGCAGGTAGACCCTTTCTTGCTAGTGTATGTTCACTTGGGAACACTGAAAATCTCTTGAGGTGGTTAATCCGCGGATGTCTCGATTTCCAGACAGGTTTTTGCTTTTGGGATATTTGGCAAATTTAAGGAGCCTGGGACCTGTATAATCAAAGTTTGGAACAAAATGTGTATTATCACTGCTTCTACCTCATGCAACCTTTAAGTTCTCAGGTGCTTTGCTTTTTCATGAATGAACGTTACATCAAGAGGCGTTCAGCGTTGATGACTTGATACGCACTCAACTGGTGCTCCATTTTGTTGGTCACTTTTCCTTGCCTGTTACACAGAGGCAGCATTTTTGAAATGTTACGTCAATTGTATTTATTTTTCATTCACAAGCATCCCTACAGTCAAATGATCGATCCTGCATTCATGTATATATCTTACTACTTTAAATTTTGTTTAAAACTATTTCTACTTTATTTCCTTCACGATTCTCCATATCTTCTTATCATCACTCAACCCTCCGGGAATGAGGGTGATAATGTATATACAAAACTAAGCTTGCGCTTGGCAAACAGGCAGCAGAGTGTTCAGAGAAGCCAAGGGTAAGAGTTAATTGTGCTCTGTGATGGCGCGCAGCCATCTCTTAGGTGGGCAGAGTTGATCAGCTTTGGCTCTGGAACATAGCTTTGTTTCCATTTGTGCTTGCTTGAGAGTTGAAATTTCTCAAGTAATTCTTAAACTTCTGTAATTGTTCTGCTGGTTTCCAGTTAATGTTCCTTGCTAGGTAGCAATTTCAATGAGAAACTTACAAATTACTTTTTCTTTGTTGCAGATAATGTTCACTAGAAATGCTTTCTCACCTCCTTTCTTGTCCTCCAACAAATTATTTCATTCCTTTTTTTTTTTTTTTTTTTTGAGACAGAGTCTCACTTTGTTGCCTGGGCTAGAGTGCCGTGGCGTCATCCTAGCTCACAGCAACCTCGAATTCCTGGGCTCAAGCAATCCTTCTGCCTCAGCCTCCCAAGTAGCTGGGACTACAGGCATGCGCCACCATGCCCGGCTAATTTTTTTTCTATGTATTTTTAGTTGTCCAATTAATTTCTTTCTATTTTTAGTAGAGACAGGGTCTCGCTCTTGCTCAGGTTGGTTTTGAACAATCCGCCCTCCTCGGCCTCCCAGAGAGCTAGGATTACAGGCGTGAGCCACCGCGCCTGGCTTATTTTAAATATTTTTTTTATAGACAGGATCTCACTCTGTCACCCAGGCTGGAATGCAGTGGTGTGATCGTAGCT